>JAOUQZ010035912.1:521-14167 GCA_028564935.1 Neosilurus hyrtlii
CATGGAGGGACCTCTTTTAACCATCTCAGTGATATTTAAAATCTATTATATTGTTTCTTTTGAATGCTATAAGTTGCATAGTGGAAATGCAGCTGGAATAATATTTGTGAATATTATACAAAATGCGAATATTATAATTACTTTTTTTTTTGGGTGTGTGTGTGTGATTTTTTAATATAGACCCTGTATGTACTGTTAAGGTCAAACACAATTTTTACTAATGTGGAAGAAAACTAAAATCAAAATTTCAACATGATGCTTAATGAGCTAAGCCCCATTTTCCCCAATAAAATTTTTCCTCCAAACAAAATAAGACTCTATTTATATCATTAATTATATTTAGGTTTAATTACTCTGTATAGTTTTAGTAATTTCACTTAAGAGTGGATTTGAAGATGAATTAATAAACAGCAACACTTCAGTTTGGTGTAACATGGTGACAATATGTGTATGAGTTTAATGCTCATACTATTATTATCTCTATCTGTATTTAATTTTGAGCCCAAAGTGGGTGTGGCTAAACTTGATTTTTATTTTTATTTTTGTGCGTGTGAAAAACACTGGATAACAGAATTCCAGGGGTCTGCCAGCTCCCTCTCTCTCTCTGACAGTTTCTCTTTGCTTAAATTCATAATTAGTCTCAACTAGAGATGAGTGTGGGAATAATTTTTTTAAATCCTGTTCATGCAGATATTACTTTTGATTACACCTCCATGCAGTGTCGTAAATAAATTGAGTTTTTTTATTTCTTCAAATCTAAATAAACTAGGATATTAATTTAAAGTGCGACAACCGTGAGTAGCAGTTGTTATATAAATATACACTTCCCCTTTATATATACACACGCGAAACAACTAATCATATTTCCTGTTATATAGGAACATGAGAAGCACTTTTTTCATAAAACTCTGAATATTACATTCGGAAAAGTTGTGTGTGTTGTCCTGCGATGGTCTGGTGAGCTGTTGAGGGTGTGCCCCACCTTTGCCCAGTGTCAGCTGATATAGGTCTCAGCCTCCCTGCGACCCTAATAAAGGATTAAGCATTTCGGCGAGTGAGTGAGTGAGAGAATATTACATTATCTGAATGCTATGTGTTGTACTTGTATATGGCTAAAAAATCTGCTCTATTATTATTCACATCATGTTGCCAATTTTCTATAATATAGTGTATCAAGACCTCAGAGAATGCAATTTCATTGTGCTAGATGTTCGTCTAGAATAAAAATAAGGGTCTCGCCACATAATTTTTTAACCTTTTTAGATGTTTTACCAATTATTTATCCAACACTCTGTACCTGTTACAGTAAGGCTCTGTGTCTCGCTCGACTTTTCCTTCTTGAAGATTTTTACATGGCAACTGTAGCGGCCTGAGTGGGAAGCCCTGGCAGGGGCTAGGCTGTACTCCACCACATATTCACTAGTGTTTTTGGAGTAGATCACTCTGCCGTCCATCAGGAACCTCACAGTGTGCATGAGTTCTGAGGAACTGTGGGTGACTTTGACTTCACAGCGGATGGTTAAGTTGCTGCCCCGCTCCACT
Organism: Neosilurus hyrtlii; assembly: GCA_028564935.1. NCBI lineage: Eukaryota > Metazoa > Chordata > Actinopteri > Siluriformes > Plotosidae > Neosilurus > Neosilurus hyrtlii. The sequence continues at coordinate 2,064 of JAOUQZ010035912.1, forward strand.
GTGGCTCCTGGAAGGGGGGTCAGCTTCACCCAGTCGATGGTAAACACTGAACATGGATATTAAACAGGAATTAACAAGCAAACAAACAAACAGGTGATCAAACATCATGTCTTGTTCCTTTTAAATAGAAAACATTTTTCAGACTCATGAAGCTGGGAAGCATTGTGTATCTTACATCACTGTTGTATTTTTTATTCATTCAGTCATTAATTTTTTTTTTTATTAGAGTTACAGGGATGTTGGAGCTTATCACAGCCAACAAAGGCAGGGAATAATTTGAACAGCTTGCATCACCAACACACACACACACACACACACACACACACACACACACACACACACACACACACACACACAAACACACACGCACAACCATTCACACTCACACCTAGTGGCAATTTGGAACAACCAATTAGCCTAATGTGTGTGCTTTTGGACTCTGGGAGAGAACCAGAGCACCCGAATGAAACCCCATGCAAGCATGGGGAGAACATGCAAACTCATAGAAATGCCTTCGCCAAGCCCGGGACGTGAACCTATGACCTTCTTGCTTTGTAGCAGAAATGCAAACCAGTACACCAGATGCCACCCTGTTATATTTTTATTAATTCCTCCATTTTCTAGGCTGCTTAATACTAATTAGGCTCAGGGGTAGGCTGGTGCTTATCTCAGCTGACTCCGGGCGAAGGCAGGGTACACCCTGAACAGCTCGCCAGGCCATTGCAGGGCCAACACACATACAACCACTCATACTTACACTCACACCTAGGGGTGATTTGAAACAGCCAATTAGCTTACTGTGCAAGTTTTTGGACTGTGGGAGAAAACCAGAATACCCATGCAAGCACTAGAAGAACATCCAACACCACATAGAAATGCCTTTGCCGAGCCGGGGATGTAAACCTACGACCTTCTTGCTGTGAAGTAGAAATGCTAACTACTACACAATGGTGCCACCCTGTTATATTTTTAATGTTTGTGAAATGTACATGTGCCCTTATTGTAACTTGGGTCTATGAGGATTTGAAAAATTAAGTAGACAAAATGTCAGTTAAGTTGTTATTTTCACAAAAAGATTTCATCCCAAGTTTCCAATGTTTTTATTGTTTCTATGCTCCCGCTAAAATAACAATGAGAGGCAAGCTGACAAGGTAGGAATTCCACAGGAAGTCCCCTCCAAGACTGAAGGAGTTAAGGGCTATGAACAGAGAGAATATTAAGGAGGACAAAGTAATACCAAAGACAGCAAATACAGCATGATAGTTTTATGCTAAAGAAGCAGGTCTATGGATCAAAACACAAAGAAGGTAACCTTTTGCTGTTGTTATACAATATACACAATGTTAATCATCCTAAGGCATCTTTACTTTGAAGATGTTTCACCCATTACAATAAAATTCCGACTTCTCTACATTGGACAGTTGAAATAAGAATTGCTGATGGGACAAGAAGTATTTATGTAAGCATGAAGAGGAAAAAATAAATCACAGCAGCTCAAAAGCTACACTGCCTTAATATGCATTTACAGTAATTAATCTCACATGAATATAATCAAATGCACCAAGAGTGTTTTAATGTAAGAAGCATTGCTATGTGTTTCTAAGCAAACACTAGGAAGGTATATGAAACATACCTGGTTCTGCCTTGCAGTCATGCCCTGCAGATGGAAACGATATCAAGAGAAGACATTAATAAAGGTAACAGAAATATAACTAAACCTGGACTTGTTGTATTTAAACCACTTACACAGCATTAAAATGCAGATGAGGACCAAAGTGGGCCAGAATGGCCAGAGCTCCATCATCCCAGGTGTGTTGTGTGAATATGTAGACACACAAGAGAATGTAAGGAGAAGGGATTTAGGGAGCTGGAGCTGTTCTGTAACATTTGTTCTGCCTTAATCAGGAAATGAGCACTGCTTCCTCAGGATGTGCGTATTTTGATTGTTTCGGGTGCTTGCGCCCTTAAGTGGATCACTACTGACAATGCTTGCCCATGTCCTGCTGACTCCTTTAATGCAGGGTTACACTAAAGGGATTTATTGCAGTAAATTAAAATTCATTAATTAATTTAAAGCGTGGAAGGTGATCGTGATCGTTTCAGTATGGTGAGACCCAGGTTCAGAAATTTATACAAGATTTAATAATAGGAAATTTAATTATAAAATGATATAACATATGTCCCTCTGCACACACACACACACACACACACACACACACACACACACACACACACACACACACACACACACACACACACGCTAACTTAAGGTGTACCGAAATGATATGCATATGCATCATGATGCATTGCCAGGGGTGTAATATATTCAAGCTACATATGATGCAGCTACTAATGTGAAACAATACAATTTACTGTTACTGTGATACGGTTTGATTTAGCATGATTTAACATGACACAATGCATGCTTCGCAGTTCCGTACAGTAGAGATGGATATAATTTCTTTGGTTCTTCTTAACATGTAACAGTTAAGCAATTAAAACACATTATGCCGCTAAAAGACATCACTGCATTCATAGTAGATTTTCTCCATGAAGGGTGTACTTGGTCTGAAAAAGTTTTGGTGGGTAGTGTTTCTGTAACTCAGAGACAGAACGACACTTCACTTGGTTTCACTTTTCAAAAATAAACTAAGCTCCTTTTAGAGCTTTTAATTTACACACACACACACACACACACACACTCACACATAAATATGGTCACTAATTAAAACACCGGTGCATTCATACACTTAGCAGTTGGCTTAACTTGCCTTCTGTCTTTCTGCGGAGGGCATTCGATCATGCCCTTGCTGCCACAGTTTAAAATTTACTTCCACATAACTGCTGGATTCTGGGTGTTGATGGTGTAGTCATGATATTGTAGTGCACAGGTATCAAACTCAAGGCCCGCAGACCAAATCCGGTCCCCCAGCTCATTTTATGTGGCCCGCAAGAGCTTTCAGTGAATATGATTATTGTACATTCTTTTCATCGACCATTACCATGAAACTTAATTCATCATCCTTCCACTAGGTGGCGGTAGTCTTTTTCAAGTAAACAGCTAGTCATTTATGACTCAAGAGAAATTGCATGCTGGCTTGTCGCTTGGTAAGTGTTGCCAGAAAGTGCATGTGAATAAAGGAAAAGAGGACAAATGGCTAAACGAATCATTATACCATGAAGATTTTATAGTTGTCCTTTTAGAATAGATGTTCAGTGATTATTCGGCCCTCGGTCACCTTCAAATTTAGTGATGTGGCCCTCAGTGAAAACGAGTTTGACACCCCTGGTGTAGTGGTTTTCACATCCGCCTCACAACACAGAAGGCCTGAAGTTCAAATCTCGGGCTCCGCAAGGGTGTTTCTGTTTGGAGTTTGCATGTTCTGCTCATGCTAGCGTTGGTTTCCTCCAGGTTCTCCAGTTCCCTCCCACAGTCCAAAGACATGCACATTAGGCTAATTGGCTGTTTTAAATTGCCCCTAGTTGTGAGTGAAAACAGTTGTGTGTGTGCGTTAGCCATGTGATGGACTGGCGAGCTGTTCAGCGGGTACCCAGCGTTCAACTGGAGTCAGCTGGGATTGGTTTTACCCTCATCATGACCCTAATAAAAGATAAAACAGTGTCATTCACCATAGCTAGCTCACACTACCAAAAATGTGATTTGAGTGCGAACTTGTGTTTCTTTTGAGACATGTAAGGCCAACCACCAAATTTTTTCAAACAGCTGTTTATATGATGTCCCCAGGCAGTTAACAACATGCCATGAAACTTCCCACTTGTGCTTATGTTATCTCAAAGATGCACATGATTAGCTGGATTACACTTTTTATGCTATACTATACTAATCCCACAAGGGAAATTATCGCCTCTGCATTTAACCCATCCAAAATGAGAACACACACGTAAACAGTGAGCACAACCACACCTGGAGCAGTGGGCTGCCACACACATTGCAAGCACCCGGAGAGCAGTTTAAGGTTAGGTGCCTTGCTCAGGGGCACTTCAGCCATGAAGGTGGAGGAAGGGAAGGTGGAGTTCACTCCCCCAATGACAGACATTTTTCCTGCTGGTTCAGGAATCGAACCAGCCACCTTTCAGTCCCAAAGCCGCTTCTCTAACCATCAGGCTACAACTTACCACACTTATATGTTTGGTATTTTTGACTTAACTTGAAACAATTCTGACAACCAACATAGCTGATGACATCAGATTTCAGTGCTAATTAAACAGAAACCTCAAAATACTTGCACTGAACACAAATAGTGAAAACCGGTCGAAGCTCAGTATTTCTAATGCTTAGCCATGCTGTGCTTGGCTTCATCAATATTTTAGCAGTGGTGGAATATCTTCATTGATACTGACCCATCTCAAATGCATGAAACAGAAACATGTAAGTGAAAAAAAAAACACTTCAGCTGAAACGATCCTCAGGGATCTGAAGGGAGGTGACAACAGACACATCACGGAGTAAAAGCTGCTGCAATGTTTCAGTATAAGCACTAGGTGCTGCTCGAGGTTCATGCTGAATATCTACATCTGATGAGTTATCCAACACCTACATGCAACCTTGCAACAGAGCAACATTGATCTGAAGTGCAAATTAGTTCATTTTTCTTGTCTAGATCAACCCTTTTTGCTACTTAGCAGTGCATGCAATGTTCATGGTCATACTGACTTTGTGAAGCTGAGAGAAAAATTTTTTCGAAATGGTCAACACTGTATTTATTATGGAACATAAAAGACAAAATAAGCTCCTCTCTTGCCTGGAGATGATCCTGCCAGCATGTGTCTATAATCACATATGAGATGCTGCTCACTCACTCATTTGAAGAAATGCTTAATCCTACCAGGGTTGCAGGAAGGCTGGAGCCTATCTCAGCTGACTCTAGGCAGGGTTGGGGTACACCCTGAACAGCTTGCCAAACCATCGCAGGGCAAAAACCATTTACACACCTAGAGACAATTTGGAACAACCAGTAAGCCTAATGTGCACAGACTGGGGGATAACCAGAGAAACTGTAGGAAACCCATGCAAGCATGGGGAGAACATGCAAGCACCATACAGAAAAGCCCTCGCTGAGCCCAGGATTCAAACACGGAACCTTTTTGCTGTGAGGCGGATGTGCTAACCACTATGCCACCGTGCGATCCTCCTGGTGTTCAGAGAATTAGGCAAGATGATTTAAAAGATTTTTTTGTTTTTGTTTGTATTGTATCGTCCATGTTCACTGCAAAAATTTAAATATTTAAATTCTGAAAAGGGACACATGGGTTAATGTAAAGAAAAGATCTGCAAAATCAATAACAAGAAGACACCAAATAAGCTCTTAAGCTGCTCTTCATCTTGTATTCCCTAGCTTCCACCTATAAAGCACTCAGTGCTTCATTACATGCTGGTTTCAGACAGCTAAGCAGAACACATTCGCATATTACACACACATGGGCAAACATTTCATCTTTTATTGCCATAAGTATGCAAACACTTGGCCATTCACACACATATGGTTACTGAAAGTCTCATTTGAGGTGTAGTCCCCGTAACTGTTATAATAACTCCCAGTCTTCTGGGAAGGCTTTTCACTAGATTTTAGAGCTTAGCTGTTGGGATTTACAGTTTCAGCCACAAGAGCATTAGTGAGATTAGGTACTGATATCACGTGAGGAGTCCTGTTATGCAGTCAGCATTCCAAAGGAATTCAGTGTTAAGATTACGGCTGTGTGCATGCCACATGTGTTCCTCCAGAAAACCAACCATGGCAAAATTTATTTCAAGAAAGTAAAAATGGGGTAGCACTGTGATCACAGAGAGAATGACCTCAAGCCCTGTGCTCAGTGAGGAGGTTTCTTTGGGGGGCTTGCATGTTCTTCCTGTGCTTGTGTGAGTTTCCTGCAGGTGCTCCTGTTTACTCCCACAGTCCGAAAAGATGCAAATTAGGCCAACGAAATATTCTTGGTTGCCCCAGGTCTGAATGCAAGTGGGAGTCGTACTGTGTCTGTGTTGGCTCTGTGATGGTCTGGTAAGCTGTGTCTAAGTCAGGCAAAGCTGGCAGTTAAAACATGAATGAGTTACACCTGTGTGTAATTATTGGGTCTATTTATGTGTGTTCTTTATGTGTTTTCAGATGGAGAGAAGCCGAGCATCAGAGAGAGTGCAGATTGTGTGTATTCACAGTCAGAGAGTGTGTACTGTGTGTGGTTTGGTGCATTAAAGGCATCCGAAAAGTGCTCGGTTTATTTTTTAAGTGAATAAACAAAGTGAACTGTCTGTCTGTCTCTGAGTTTTCAGTCGTCATCAAGATGGAGCTGCAGTCATCTTCAAGATGGGGCTACAGGACAGCCCAGATGCAGTCAATGAGGTATTCGAGCAGGTGGTCACAGCGTAGGTTTGGCCAAAAGGGGACTGTGCTGTTCAGCTACTGGTGGAACTGACAGGTAAGGCCCAGCTTCTGGCCATGCATACTTCCCCAAGAGTGCAGGCTGCAATATAGAGGCCTGATGCAGGCTGCACCTTCAAGCAGCATCCACAGTGATTCTGATCGGTGCCTCTGGAAGCAGCTTGCCAGCAATTTGCCTTCGTCTTGCATCCTGGAGGACATAGCAACATCCACACTAGCCTAGAGGACTATGGGGTGGTGCCGGCGTATTTCATTATGTGGCTGCCAACAGGCACAGAGCGGGTTTAGTGTCATTTTCAGTGGCATCCCACTTTGACACCCTCCCCCCCACTAAATATATTTATATGCGGGGAGGCTGTCGCCTATCTCAGCCAATACTGTGTGAAGTTAAAGGGGAGTGAAGGTGAGATACACCCTGAATGGTTTGCCAGACCCTTTCAAGGCCAAAAAATACACAACCATTCCCACTCACATCCACACCTAGATGCAATTTGGAACAGCCAGTTAGCCTAATGTGCATGTCTTTGGACTTTGGAAGGAAACTGGAGTATCTGGAGGAAACCCATGCAAACTCCGCACAGAAATGCTCAAGGCCAGGACTCGAACCCAGAACCTTCTTGCTGTGATGTGCTAACCACTAAGCCATTTTATAGCTTTTTTTTCAGATGGCAAAACTAGATCACAAAGATAAGTGCAGGGTAATGTGTGTGTGTGTGTGTGTGTGTGTGTGTGTGTGTGTGTGTGTGTGTGTGTGTGTGTCAGAAATTACTAATCTTCCCAAAGCAAATACACCAAGAGGCTTCACAGTAGGAGGAACAGTGTACATGTCCGCTCTGTCCTCGAGGTCACCAACTCTCGAAAGGTTGGCTGTTGAATTATAATTTCTCTTTCATATGATGCCTTATTTCTGTGAAAAGGGCAATATATTTGCATATGGTAAAAACCAGAAAATCCCCAGGTCTCAGAGGAGGCACACTGACATTTAACAGCATTCTACAAATGCTATCCTATATTAGTATTGTTATAATTAATAATATTAATACATTATTAACATTATATTTTAAAATAATATTATTCAATTGTTCAGATCTAATATGAAGGAAATTATAAAAAAAATTATTACTAGGTCCTATTTACTATTAATGTAAAACTGAAGTTCTACATCCAACCCACAGCCATACCAAACTACTAAACTTAGACACATGGTTGGGAGGATTACTTACAAATTCCAGTACAATTAGTGAGTTACTTGGTATAAATGTAAGCAGTAACATAATCAACGTACCACAATCAAAACAAGTAATGTAACTTAATTGCCCAGAAAAATTTCACATTCTCCATGAAAACACAAACTTGTATGCATGAAATAAGCTACAAAATGAATATCAAATATAGTAAAGATATTGACAAGGTTGGAAATAATGATTTTTGCATAAAATAATAGTTTTGTTCTTCAAACTGTGCTTGAAAAAAATACTCTATTTGCAGCTATTACAGCCTTGTAGAACTGTGGCATACTATCTGTCAATTTGTTGAGGCAAGATTTCACCCTTTGCTTCCTGAACCTGGACTGGACTGATGGTTTAAGCTGCTTCTACAAAAGCTCAGTAGGGTTGAGATCCAGTGACTGTGATTGCCTCTCCATTACTGAGAGAATAGCATCTAACTGCTTCTTCTCTAATTAATTCTCACATAGTTTGGAGCTTTGTCCTGTTGTAGAAGGAAACCGAGTTCATTCAAGTGCTGTCTACAGGCTATGGCATGGTGTAGCATAATGGAAAGATAGCCTTCCATGTTCAAGATCCCTTTAACCCGGTTCAAATCTCCCAGTATACCATCACCAAAGCACCCCCAGATACTTACATTTCCCCCACCATGTATGACAGATGGTGTACAGCACTCCTCCAGCATTGTGTCATTTGGTCTGCACCATATAAATATTCTTCTTTGTGACTAAAACACCTCAAACTCAAATTCATCTGTCTATAGCACACCCAGAAGGCTTTGAAAAATAAGGAAATTGCTGAGTGACCCCAAACTTTTGAAAGGTAGCGTATGTACTAAATATAAACCTTGCTGTGCTTGTTCTCTGTTGGAATATTATGAAATAGTTCTTTCGGCTGGAGTGTCTGGACCCCTGTGGTCTATTTTTTTCATCATTGACTTTATTTTTCATTCTCATGCATGAAAGGAGATCAATGAGTCCAAGTCAACACCTGGAACTCTTTATTATCCCTGTTTGAATCAAAAACAATCCCTGAACAATTTTTGCAACCTGGCAAAGAGATTTATTCCTCTTAAAGAGGTCATTACCATAAGGGTTACCAATAAGTGCAACAATTTAGGTAGCTGTTATGTATTGGAGTAACGTCTACATGAACGACAGGACCCAAGGTTTCCAAGCAGAACCTTGCAGATTATTTCACTGCCTTTGCCCGGAACAGTGATACAAACATACACAGATTAGCCAAAACATTAACATCTCCTGATTGATCTGTGGCTAGGCAGCCCTACAGGCAGCCCTGCAAGTTGCAATACATCATGTGTTGTGACACCTTCCCATCTTAGCCAACGTTAACAATTTCAGCAGTCTGTCACCACAAGCACTTGCCTTCACACCTTATGTGCATCAGTGAACCTTGGGTACCTGTGATACTATTGACAAAAACCATAAAATGCCACCTAGGGTGCTTCAATATGCAACAACAAATACAATTAAATACTCTCTAGGTACCCTTTTGGTGATGAGGAGCCTTATAAGGTTCCATTATGTGTGAAACATGAGTGTCCTGCTAGTTGAGAAGATGACACACGATACCCTATATGTTCCCCGAAATGTGAGAAATGAGATGCAGGGATACTGCCTGGGATTTTGGGCCCCATGAAAGTACATTACAGTGGGCCCTATCAATGATACCCTATATACAAATGTGCAAAAGGCCATCTTTTACTGTTTTATTATTAGTATTATTATTATTATTTTTCTTTTAATAACTTAAAAATAACTTGGATATACATTAACCTCTTTAAACATCCACGACACAGCAAGAAGGCCTGGGTTCGATTCCAAGCTTCGGTGTTTCTGTGTGGAGTTTGTATGTTCTCCCCATGCTTGAGTGGGTTTCCTCCGGGTACTCCGGTTTCCTCCCACAGTCCAAAAACATGCACAGTAGGCTAATTGGCTGTTCCAAGTTGCCCTTAGGTGTGAGTGTGAGTGTGAATGGTTGTGTGAGTGTTGGCCCTGTGATGGCCTGGTGAGCTGGCCAGGCTGTACCCCTCCCTCGCCTAGAGTTGAGATGGGCACCAGCCTCCCTGCAACCCTAACTGGGATTAAGCAGCTTAGAAAATGAATGAAATGAATAAATAATCTCTTTAATTAAAATAAAACATCACAATTATCTAGAGAATTATATAAAATAGAGCAAAATCAGTAGCAGTTTTTAAACTTAGCATGTGTACCTACTAGAAAATAAATAGCTATTAAAATGGAACTGGAAAGTGAAAATGGCTAATAGTGGAGGAAAGGTCAACTGGTCACCAAATTAATAGATTTCTTCCCCTTTAGGTCTTAACTGTGCACAACAAATTGTATAGCAATCCAGCCATTACTTCAGGATATATCTCATTCTTAGTCTGTTATCAGGCTTGTTCTATGCCTGGGAGCATCATGGGTGTAGTAATTCAATATCCATTGCAATGCCATTTAACTAGATTCACAGGACTTTGTTTGAATTGATTAAATGCTGGCTAAATGGGGAGAAAAACAAACACTGTGTAAACACTGAGGTGAGGAAAAGAAATCTATTTCGTGATGGACTAATCTAATAGGGTAATTTCCACCACTCATGGCTGACACCATCCTCTCTTTGTGAAAAATTGGATGGCATACTATCGCCCTTTCTTTTCTTTCCGTATAGTCTTTCTTTTAGATCTTTTCATTTCTGGAAGACAGATTTTTCTTAAGGATGCTGAGATATGATGCCTGACTGAAACTGCTTGCAAGTATGGTTCATAGCTTGGGGTGTAGAACCATTTAATGTAAATGGGTGAGGGATGGGGTGTAAATACAGAGGCTCTCTGAAAGTTTACTTTTTGCCAAAAACAAGTTTTATAAATATTATATTTATTTATACTTATTTTAATCCTAAGGCCACCACAGAACCCATACTTCTAAGTGTTACTACATGCAAGAGTTCTCCATGGTGCTTACATGGTACAGAAATATTGAATTAGTGCCCTCCAGATGCCCATGAATTTCCCAACACTGTGAAGGAGGTGGTGTTCTTATATATTTTCATTCCCAACCAATTGCCTGTGTCTTTCCCCTGGCTGGACCTTTTTAGCGAGTTTTGGACCATCATGCAAATGCTTTCATTTCAAGTGTGAGTAACATCACATTGAATTAACTATTACTATTACAGGAGAACAGTGCCCTGTGACTACTACACTACTGGTACATACAATATATATTTCCCAAACTGCACTGTAATAATGGCTTTCAGCATATTGAAGATGCAGCACAAAGGAAAAAATTATAGAAACAAGGACAGATGAGTCGATGTGAGCAGGTTTCCTAGTACTCATCCAAATGTTTTTCCATCATAGCAACAGAAAACCCTAATACATTTATTTCTGTTTTTTTTTCTTACATTTAGATTTAATTTTTGTAACATGTGTTATAGGCAGAGCAAAATTATACTGTCACTTAGCTTTTGTAATTACCCTGGGAAACTCAAAATGACAACCCTGTATTAAGCCGCTGTCTAACCATGACATGCAATATTCACCTCAAATGAATATCAAGTGAGCTCTGTATCTGTCCCTATATGAAATGACTGATAAAGTTTGAAGAGGAACAGAAGTAGAGTGAGATAATGCTTCATCTTTTGTTTTCTTGTAAATACAGAGACAGACCTATCAAACATTTTTGTTTTTAATCACAGTTCAGTGTAAACCCTATGCACTCTTTGGTATGAAAATCCCCAGAGATCAATTTCTAAAATACTCAAACCAACCAATCTGACACCAATAACCATGACCATATTTCCCTCCATTCTGATTGATGTGACCATTAACTGAAGCTATTGTCCTGTATTTGCATGACTTTATGCATTGCAGTACAGCCACACAGTTGAATTATTGCTTAAATGTGCAATATATGTTCCTAACTAAGTGGGTAGTAGTAATAAATAAAGCCCCTTTCATTTTTGCAACAATCTTAAACATCACTTAAATGTGTGTGTGTGTGTGTGTGTATGTGTGTGTGTGCATATACAATATTTTATTGCTGTATTCTCTTAGAACATGGAACACAGGAATTGAAGATAAAATGCATTAGAATCTTTTTTTTTTGAATGTCTGAATACAGTGGATATGAAAAATAATCACCAGCTTTAAAATATTCATGTTTTCTTTGCAGCCTGAAATGAAGACACGCAAATATATGTATGTATGTATGTATGTATGTATGTATGTATGTATGTATCTATTTATATAGACAGCTAGATATATAGATAGATAGATAGTTTGAGATATCTATGTATATTTATATGGGGGTGTATATACCCAGTGTGACATATGACACCAAGTGAAAGATATAATCTGATGATGTGCAAGAAGTCTGCTGAGAAATTAACTCCATTGGGGTGGACAAATGAACACAAATGAGTATGATACAATAACAAATTACACTGAAGAATTAAATTAATA
>JAOUQZ010035980.1:0-14163 GCA_028564935.1 Neosilurus hyrtlii
CTCTCTCTCTCTCTCTCTCTCTCTCTCTCTCTCTCTCTCTCTCTCTCTCTCTCTCTCTCTCTCTCTCTGTCATGTGTAGCGGTGGCTAAATGCCTTAGATTCTGTGTTACTATCTGTGGTTTAACCTTAATAAAATTTTTTTCTCATCAACTCAATCATATTTAAGTACAGACGACCAACACAGTCTGGTCTTGCAAAGATAAAGGTGAACGAATGTGTGTCTGTGTGTGTGCGCATGTGTGTCATTTTTGTCACAGTAAGGAAACAGCTCTCCTCTATACTGTTGAGTATAAACACATTCAAAGCCACATTTTTCCACAGCTGTGTGTCGAACATGTGACCAGAGGAAGTGTCCTTTGTATATTGTGTGAGGCCTGTTTTGCCTTTTTTCTCTCAGTGGTTTACCTTCCTTTTGATGGTCATCTTTCATGGTTATTGTTTAAAACCAAAATAAAACATACACAATTCTGACCAAATGTAGTCAGTCAAGTTCTGGGTCTGGAAATTGTAGGAATCTAAATTATGAGCCAAAACAATCTTGTTAGGAGAATGAGCAATAAATTCATGACTGTTCATGAGAAAGCCCAACAGTAAGTGTGCTACCAGCCAAATCAGACAGGAAACAATGTCACAAAGCACCCTTGTTTGGAACAGTGTGTATCAGAAATGTATAGAATTCATATATCTGTCTCCTGCCTGGAGTGATGAAGTGTTCTCCAAAAGCACATAAAGCCCCAGTTAGGAGATAATGGAGTACAATCTTTTGTCTACTTTGTATATTCAGATAGACATTTTGTCATATAAATGTCTAACATTACATAACAACCTTTTTAATGTAGAATATACAATAAGTAATAAAAATACCCATGTGACCACGTGAAACCCCTCAGCCTATGGGGCATCTTAATCCTGTGTGCTTAATCTTGTTACTGAAAGTAATACAAATACATATATACAAAAGGAGCACATAATGAGTGCACACTACTAATGCAGTACACAATCGTGTTAATGGAATTAAACAATTCAAATGTAACTACTAATAGTGATTAATTAAGGTGTTATAATTATAGTAATAATTAACCCCGATAGTTCAATTTTAAATAGGTGACTGGAGGCTGCAAAGATACATCTGGTAACCAAATTTCAGAATGACTGGTCAATTATTAGAGGCTGTAGTGCTACCACGATGGACACACAGACGGACAGACATACGCTGAAGGCAACAGCAATACCCCTTCTATCAAGTATGGCTGAATGCTAACAATACTTATTTAACAAAACGTTTAGTAATGATACTATCAGATATTTTGTTAACGAAAGGCTTCTACATTAAAAAAAAGGTTGTAATGTAATATCAGAAAAATAAAATCCACTAGTCATAGATCCATCTATGATTTTGAACAGTGTTTATTTTCCCTATCGAACTTCGTTACCTTCCTCTCTGGAGTAATAGATCAGGTTCTCAGACATCTTAAGAGCCTGTTGTCCATTCAGGTCCAAATTACTGAAAGATCCGCCCCCTCCCTACAAGACAAAGAAAGAGAAAACAAATACAAGTGAGAAAGGAAAAGACAGAGAGAGAGAGGGAGATGCTGAGTGTGCTTTTCGGATTCCCATAAAAGTTCTAATTCCTTTTTCCCTTTGGAAATTCCCAGCATGCATCCGGAACATGCCTAGACATTCTCTGTTGATTCTGTACACAAACAACCTAGAACAGCGTAGTACTTTAGAATGATCCACTTCTCATATTCCTTAATGTGTAGCATTTTGTACTTGTTAAAGCCTGAGTGTGTGTATAATTATTAAAAACACCCTTTAGATTTGTTTCTCCATCTGTCTCCTGAAGCCACTTTCCACTGGAAAGGGTCGCAGAGGATCTAGAGCCAAACCCAGGAACACTGTGCATGAAGCTACTGGATCCTGTATTATTTACTGGGATGTATAAAGGAATTCACAAGAATTGTGTCCTCAGAAAACTATTTGAGATGATTAAATGTAATTTTATAAGCCAGTAGAATAAAAGAAGTGTGAATCTGACACCGCTAAAGGTTAGGCCATGTGAGGGTTATATTATAAAACCATGATGTCTCACCTGAAAAGCAATCTCGCACATCTTCTCCACCCACTCACTGGTGACTTGCTTCTCGGCTGCAAATACGTGTGTTTTGTCGTTGGTCTCCACACAGAAAGCAGACATGTTCTCTTTAGGACAGCTTTCGGTGAGAGCAGGAAGGATGCTGATGCACTCTGACAGGCGGATGATCTTTTTGTCTAGTTTTTTTGTGTTGGGCTTCTCGGTGCCGCTGCCTGCACAGTCGTAGAACTCGAGTCGTGCAATGCCATTCTGACTCGCCGGATACAGCACCAACCAGTTCTTCTTCCATTTCTGAAACAGAATGCATGCATAAATGAAGAGATGGTCATATCTTAGCTTATCTGAGACAGTTCAGCAGTAAATAAGATCAGAAGGCCTTGGAGGAATGCCAGGTATATTTCCTAGATCTTGGCATATGCTTAGATTACACTCAAAAGGTGGATGAATAGTAACAAATAAAAAAAAAAACCCATGGCGTTTAAAGCTATCGCTTTGGTGGAGGAGGAAGTGATCTCTCATGCCCTTGACTGGAACATCAAAAAGGGGGTCATAACTGATAAGCTTGCAGGTGGATACAACGCTATAATGAATCGTGTGAATTGGAGAACTGCCTATCATCCATCATACCCATAAGAGAGACTTCTTTCTTACATCATAGAATTCTTATTTAGCCATTGAGAGACTATGCTGAGTTTTTATATGCAGGGAAACTTGCTGCCAATGACTGTGAAGGCTCGTCTTCCAGCTGCACATAACAGGCAAGGAAAGCTGCACTGATGCATGAATAAACAAACTGAATAACCAACAAGCGTAGCATGTCTATAAAACAATAACAGCTATACAGCATAGTGGACGTTTGCATATGACATTTGCCTATATCCTGCAACCTGATACTGTACTCTTAATGCATATTTTGTTTCGTATTTGCTCACACTGACACTCCATCATGGCCCCCAACTGCTTTCTAACTATTTCGAAAGCATTTTCTCCTTTATTTTTAGACCAAAAAAAAATGCCTCTGAGACAGCAGTTATTCTTAATTTAATTAATTGTGCGTAGAATAATAGATACCCCATTTCCATCTGAGATTTCACCTAGATCTAAAATATGTTTAAAAACCCATAAATTAAAAATTATCTGAAAACATTTGGTCAGCCAGAAAATGCAGACGGTTTTACAGAATCATCAAACACTTGACAAGCTAATAATAGTGCACTATCAGGCTGTATGATATACACAAAAAATACCGTTTCTAATAATAATCACTATATATATGATTATTATTAGAAATGGTATTTTTATGTACACATAAGAGACCACATATAATAGAAATATCCAATAAAAGTGGTATTTTAATTTTTTCCATGGCGCTATATATATATATACACACACACACACACACACACACACACACACACACACACACACACACACACACACACATATATATATAGAGAGAGAGAGAGAAGAACACACACAAACACACGCAATATATGCACAAGGTGCAATCCAAAAATTCATGTGCATTGCAATAACAATGAATAACATTCATGAAGCTCTGACAGTGAAGGGGGAAAAACGCTTCTATTCAAATTCTTTAGGAACGATGTTTTCTCCATGTCTGTGTGCATCCATCTGTCCTGCCTTATGAGCACTATCTTCCAACCTCCTTAACTGATTTTATCCAAACCTATTACTCACTATCAAAGGCCCATGAACTGGTACAGGTTCTGAGGTCATAAGTCAAAAGTTTAAGGTCATATGACGTTATCTTAGTAAAACATTGTGCACACTCTGCACGTGAAACACCTGCATGGATTTGCACCAAACTTTCACAGATTATGCACTACCAAACCCCCATGAACTGGTACAGGTTTTAAAAACACGGATCGAAGCTCAGGGTCACATTTTAAGCACACACTATAAAAGGTTTACAGCGGAGGTGTATCAAGCGACGCATTGCATCGGGTATTTCTGCATTTCTTTATAAATGTGATAATCAGACTGTAGTGCAGTGGAACAGTGAACTCCAGGGCAGATTGAATTTTTATTTAAAGCGTACATTACATTATTGCACCATTACACATTAAGTCAAGCCATGCTACACCAGAGAAAAACAGTCTTGTTGGGTCATTCAGGCATCCGGTTGCATTATTACGAGCCATATTCCACAACCGTGTACTTCCTGCCACTTAATTCCTGCTGAGCAGCAGAGTGCTGGCACTAACAGTCAAGGTGATAAACGCATAAATGATAATATACTGAAGAAAAAGAAAAACTAAATATGAATCAATGTTACAGGTACATCTGCGGCCATATGTTTACATACACTCACTGTGGGCATGAATGTCATGGCAAAAGTAGCTTTCAATCATTTCTATAAGCTTTTCCTGGTGCAGAATGTTTGTATAACAAAATTGCACATACAGCATCGACCATTTCACCGGGACCAGACACTTTGGTAGCCATCTACAAGCTTCCGACAGAATTCTGGTTGATAGTTCACCCTTCTTTTAACAGTTCAATTCAATTTGATAGTTTCCTAACACAGACTTAACATTTAAGCACAATCCATATATTTCCAGAAGGGTTGAGGTCAGGACTTTGGTAGGACCATCCCAAAATCTTGTTAGCCTGCTTTATCCATTCCATTTGCAGCCCTATTGTGTTCTGATGGTTTTATATTATACTAAAGAATTCTGAGGTAGTTCTCCTTCTATATTCTTCCAACCACTTTGTGTTTTACACCCCCAGAGCATGATGCAACCCCCACCATGCTTAACAGTTGGTACAGTGTCCTTGGGATTGAATGCCTCACTTTCACTCCTCTAAACATCTATTGTAGCCAAACTTTTCTCCAGAAGTCTTTTTCTTGTCCATGTGATCAAGCATTAGTCTTTCCTGAAGGTGTCAGTTTTGGAGCAAAGGCTTCGTTCTTGGAAGGCAGCCTCTCATTCCAAGCAAATTAAAAACTTTCTTGAGTGGAGGCAGTGGCACTGGTGGTCCAGCAACATGTGGTTCTTGGCAGGTCTGTGCCTTGGTGGTTTATGGGTTGTTCTTGACCATCTGAATCAATTTCTAATCAGCTATGGGGGAAAGTTTTAGTCTTCATCCAGACCTTGGTAAAGTGATTACAGCTTTAACAAATAGCTGGAACTGATGAACTTAATCTGTAGATATTTCGAAATGGCTCCAAGAGACATTCCTGACTTGCATCTACAATCCTCTTTCTCAGATCTGCTCTGAACTCCTTAGACTTTCCAGCTGTATGTTGTGCTGATCAATCCCATGCTTGATGTAAAACAAAATTTTATATCAGCAGTGGGAAGATACCTGCTGTAGTGAATCATGATCACTAACAGGAAGTGAGGAGGCCCTGGCAAGTTAAAATACATTCTGGAGCCTTCAGCACCACTGAATGAATTATTTAAGTGGTTGTATGTACATCTGACCCTGTATGTGTAATTTTGACCCTGTGTCGATTTCAGAAAACTAAAAATAAATAAATAAATACAAATCTTGAGCATCAAATGTATCTCCCAGGAAAAACCCCATTAATGCCATGATATTCATTTCAATGATGAGTGTATGTAAACATCTGTTCGTGACTGAGCGCTGCTTAACCAGGAGGACATAAGATCTCAAACAGGAAAAACATTTCGAGTACAGCTTCAAAGATACAATAACACATACACTCACACGTACAGACCTTACTAAGAAGCAACGAATATGGTTTATTAATCTATAATATACATGCGCATCTGCCAATGGAGCCAAAAAGGAAATGTGTGGGAATACCCAGTGTGCTTTGCTTCCTCCAACACAGTGCAGGTGTACAGAATATCAGCAGATCGCCATCTGTAAAACTCATCTGAGCCTCCTTTCCCAAAAGCACCACAGTGAAAACCAATTTCATACAACAGAGGGTTCAGACTGTCACTCATATTAAATACTTAAATACACACTGTACCTTGAGGTTTGCCCGAGGTATGGTGTGATGTGGGGACTACCTAGATATGAAGGTTTATATATTAAAAACTATGGTGTATGTCTCAAAGCTTAACCTTGAATGATTTGGAGCAGGCTATGTGCGAGACATTGTCCTTGTACTGTACTGTAGATATCGGAAAGGAAAACAAATGCAGCTAATAGACGACACTTTATTTACCAAAGTATATTATACAGGAGTCGCAATCTTTGCAAGCACATATAAGATAACCACAAAAAGATTCACACCAATCGCCCTCAAGCCTTATCAAGACGACACATGAGTATCCTATTAAAAGGTGCAGAGACATCTGTAACATGCCACAAATTTTCTCACATATTGCCCTAGAGTATGCCTCTAACAGCCCAAGTTGAAATTCAAAGGCAATAAAAAGTGAAATAAAAAACGGAAATAGTATATTAAAGTTCAGTTATTATGATTAGTCATTGGTAACTTAGTATGCAAATAATTTTGTGGTGACAATGCCCTAACATTAATTCATTCTTTCACTGAACCACTTAATCCAATTAGGGTTGCATGGAGGCTGGCGTCTATCTCAGCTGCCTCCGGGCAAAGGCAGGGTACACTCTGAACAGCTCGCAGGTCCACTGCAGGGTCAACACACACCGCCATTCACACTCACACCCACACCTAGGGGCAATCTGGAACAGTCAGTTAGCCTAATCTGCATGTCTTCAGACTGGGGAGAAAACTGAAGTACCCAAAGGAAACCCCACGCAAGCACGGAGAGAACATGCAAAATCCACGCAGAAACGCCTTCGCCAAGCCCTCGACTCAAACCCAGGGCCTTTCTGCTGTGTGGTGGATGTGCCAACCACCGCATTATTATTTAATGCAGTAAACAGTACGGTCATAATGGTAATATTGGTATGTAATGGCACAATGGCAGAAATAATGTTTATTCAAAAAATGTCCTATAATATAGGTGTCTTTTTTGTCCCAGTGTGTGTGATCATACTCCAAAATTTACACTACGTACACAGTGTGTGGTTGAGGCGAAGTATAAATGTATTTCTTTTTAGCATTCATAATTCTAACCAGATCCCCTACAACACCTGAACTGCAAAATTCCATCAAAATGAATTCAGTTGATCAATCAATACATAACATACTGAACGTAATAAAACTATAGAAATGGCTGCTTGATACTTGAATATATACAATGACACTTTGTGGGCAGCATGGTGGCGCAGTGGTTAGCACGTTTGCTTCACAGCAAGAAGGCCTGGATTCGATTCCTCCCACAGTCCAAAAACATGCACAGTGGGCTAACTGGCGGTTCCAAATCGCCCCTAGGTGTGAATGTCTGTGTGAGTGTTGGCCATGTGATGGCCTGGCGAGCTGTCCAGGGTGTACCCCGCCCTCACCCAGAGTCGGCTGAGATAGGCGCCCACCTCCCTGCGACCCTCATTAGGTTTAAGCGGCTTAGAAAATGAATGAATGAATAACACTTTGCCTCTTAACTTTATCTCAGTGAAGATTTCCATTTCAAACTTTTACACCAACAGAACACTTTAGGTTCAAATTAACTTTATTTATAGTTCAGATCATTTTCAATTACTGAGGACTGGGTTAAACCACTTGAATTTATGTAATCAGTAAAACATGCTAATAATTATAAGAATAAGTATAATAATAACACTGATTGTGTTGTGATTTCGATAATTCTAAGTTTTAAAAAAAATGCACCCAAAACACAACTATGAGCCACATATATGATTCACAAAATCCTTCAGACGAGCATCATCACAATGTGTCTCTCCTCAGCTCTGTAAACAGACTTACACTTCTCAGACCCACCAAATTTCCATAAGACTTCAACAGAATAGATATAAACATATATACACAATATATAAACATATATGCTCACACAAGGAGGTGGGGGTGCAACTGTACAGTGAAAAGTGGGGCATGCCAGACATAGAAGAAACTGTAAAAGTTGAAGTGTTGTGCATTAAATGCTCTGAACTATATACCATCCGTCTATGTATACGAGCAGACGCTTGTCTGATGTATGTAATTGTAATGTGGTATAATGTGCAGATGTGCCTAGCTTTATTTTATTCAGAAGTACACTATTTTATATCTGATTTATTAATTTAAGACTTTATTACTATTATTATTGTTGTTTTTCTTGCCTTATGGGAACTGATGCTTCCACATCCTATTCACTGTGAAGCTATTTCTTGCGAGAGTGAAATAAACTGCAAATGGTGGCCTTTTCAAAACAGCTAATACGAACCATCACATGCATTTAACCAAGCTGCAACCTCGAAAATGTAACTAAAACCACCTGATGATGAAAATACACATTTTCGCTGTAACAGGAGCATTTTAAAAGATTTCCTTTCATTTCGCTTCAGAGAAACATCATTTATTATGAAGAGGTTTTATTACAGCTAGTCAAATTCTGACAACGTACAGCCAGATATTACACCCCTATGTACTCCTTCTCCAAACTGTTGCCATTTGTACAGAATGTCTTTGTATGCTGGAACCACAAGACATAAACTTGTTTCTGGTTGTTTAATTAAAAACGAAACTGAGGAGATGTATTAAGGAGGGGTATTGTTCATAAAATATTATGAAAAATGGAGATTAAAATGTTACTTTGCATGGATAAGAACTGATGACCGTCAGTCACCTCCAACTCCACAGAAAACCGAAACCATAAGAAAACGCAACTCATCAAATCCAAGAGATTTCATTTATGATAAACCCCAAAGTTACGCCGTCAGTGCCATATAAGGTAAGAGCCAGTCTGTGGAATATGTTACACAGGATGGAACTTATGCAAATACGGCAAGAGAGAGTGACTTCCTCAAATCAGCGTCCCTGTCTTATCAGAGGTATAACAGTGGGTGACAGACACACACATCTTTTCCCTTTAGGCTGATTAGTGGGTAATGACTGTATATGTCACATTACTAAGTGTATATGTAAAATAATCAGAACCACGAGTACAATTCAACATGCACAAACAAGAAATCTAAGACACACACACACCAACAGATCATTCAGTTATTGTCCTCCTAGCTGTTTTTTATATGAATAAATATCCACATTTGATGGTGTTGGGTAAGACAGACTTCTTTTCAAAGAGACACAGGCGTCTACTTCATATCTCACATTCACCCAAACTGGAGTATTAACCAAACCTTAATCAAATACACATGATACGAAATACAGGGCCATGGAATC
Organism: Neosilurus hyrtlii; assembly: GCA_028564935.1. Classification (NCBI taxonomy): domain Eukaryota; kingdom Metazoa; phylum Chordata; class Actinopteri; order Siluriformes; family Plotosidae; genus Neosilurus; species Neosilurus hyrtlii. Next base: position 9,306 of record JAOUQZ010035980.1, read on the forward strand.
TCTGAGGTGTCAAGACTTTACCAAGACTAAAGGGTGAAAGAGTGTCAGTACTTCCTAAACAAAGAGGAGCGACATTATTGTTAAGTAATGATAAATCTATTAAAAAGTGGTGGCTTTGGGAGTTGTTTGGAGGGTTTAATATTGTGTTAGTAGGTACCTCTGGAAAAAAGACGTGTAATTTACGATTACTCAAAAAGCCCCAAAAGAGTACTAAATGTCTCATAGTTGTGTTTGTTCGTGCTGCTGCTCTGAGGTCTGCGACTAAAACACAGAGAAGTATGTTACTCAAGAGGAAAGAGAGCACGTTCTATTCTGGATCACGTTGGTATCAGTTCTACACATTAGCACTTTACGAGGGAGGTGCATATATGTGTGTTTGTGGGTTATGTGGGTGGTATTAAGGTTCTAGAGCTTGAAAAAATTAAGAGAACCTGCCACTATGTTGAGCCCTGCCTGAAGACCCAGCTCAATCACTTGATCACAAATCTTCACTTCCTCATTTACTAAAAGAGTAGCGAGTGTCTCGTCTGCTACACCACCCTGAGAGGCTACTGTCTACATTCATAGTATATTCATAACAGGCTCAGGCCAGGGTACTGGGTCAAAGGCATTGACAACCCCCCCCAACAACCCTCTCTGTATAAAGTCGATCATGGCCTTAAAAGTCATCAAAAACAAACCCACACACACTCTGATGTTTTGATCCTAAAGGTTAAAGTGAAGGTCAAATGTAGTCTGAGGCAACTTCCTACAGGCACACCACCAACAGTTACTTTCCACAATGTTGTAAGTGTTATTGAATTTAAACTTTTTTTGGAGAAAACAAGCTTCAATTGACAGTCAATTATTTTTTTCTTCTTTTTTTTTGACACAGTCAATGTGGTGGCTCAGTTGGTTAAAGCTCTGGCTTACTGCTCCAAAAAGCAGGGGTTCAATTCCCAGTACCACCAATCTGCCACTGTTGGGCCTTTAACCTTCAATTGCACAGTTGTTTAAAAGTTACTCAGTATAAGGGTGTGTACCAAATGCTGCAAATGTAAAATAAAAATGCATTAAAACTGCACATCTGCCTTAACTACGATCTCAGTGTGAGGACCAAAAAGTTTGTGTTAAAAAAAAAAAAAAAAAAAGTCCTCCAACCTTAAAGCACGAACATTCAACATTCTGAAGTAATATTAAGCATGAAACAGAATCCATAACCTGCTCACACATCACGCCTACATCAACTTCCTGAGCAGCCAAACTCACATCCTGGTTTACTTCAGTCTTTAATAGCACACACTAACATTTTAAGACCAAAAAAATGATTCGGTATTTTTCATGTAGAAGTGACAGTAATGCATGTCGTAAAACAGAATGTACTGGTTCTAAACACCAGCAGGATCGCTGTATAAATAACCAAAGTTGTTGATTATGATATTGAGTTACTGAAGTGCAATCCTACGCATATACACCATATCATCAAATCTCACACTCAGATCCTCATGAAGGTTCTATTAAAATTTTGTACACCCGCTCAATATAAGAGGCAATTATTGAATTTATATATATATATATAATTACTTTTTTTTCTGTGTGTGTGTGTGTGTGTGAGTGTATAATAAACTGTTAAATAAATTTTTTGTAAATCTGAGGGTGTTATTTGGTTATTTTTAGTAAATGTATTATTTCATTACAGAAATATTAAATATTCGATTCATGTATTGGGGTGGCACGGTGACGTAGTAGTTAGCACGTCCTGGGGTTTGAAGGTCCTAGGTTTGAATGCCGGGCTCGGACGTTTCTGTGTGGAGTTTGCATGCTCTCCCCATGCTTGTGTGTTTCTTCTGGGTACTCCAGTTTCCTCCAACAAAGACATGCAGATTCGGCTAACTGGCTGTTCCATATTTCCCCTAAGTGTGAGTATGAATGGTTCTGTGTGTATATGTGTGTGTTGGCCCTGCAATGGTCTGGTGAACTGTTCAGGGTGTACCCCGCCTTCGCCCAATGTCGGCTGAGATAGGCATCAGCACCCCTAACAGCAGGAGTACGTGTTATTCTATACCACTGACTGCTTAAGAGATGATGTCATTTTTACTAACAGTACTGATTACAAAGTAAATGAGTTTTATATTAATACTTGCTCAAAAGAGCAATGATCATTTGTGTAGTAAAACCAGACACATCACACACTCACTACACAGTGCTGTCACGTTATGTTTCCAGACATGACAGAGATGTTTACAGCTGAAATACCAAGCTGCATATTTGTGCCTAATTAACTAATTTTTAAAAAATAATTAATTAAAAAAAGCACTGAAGAAGGAATGCCAGTTTATTTTCTTTTACTTTATTTATTTTGTTTATTCATGCCTCTTGCAGTATTAACTGAATTATAGGGAGAAGCAGTGTGCAGCCAAATTGCCTGAGTCTTAGTCTTGAGTCGGTGTCCTTTAGAGCCAGAACATGTTCACTGATAGTGACTTTAAAGCACTTCCGTAAGTCGCTCTGGATCAGGGCATCTGCTACATGCCATAAATGTATAGTTAAACTACGGCACCCGAAGAGCAGTTGGGGGTTAGGTGTCTTGCTCAAGGGCACTTCAGCCGTGAAAGTGGAGGAACGGGAAGGTGCTGCTTACTCCCCCAGTTGCCATACACAAACTAGTGACCAGCTCGGTCCCAAACGCACTTCTTTAGCCATTAGGCCACGGCTGCCCCCAACAGCTGTGATGCTGCGTCATAAAAAAATAACAGGAACTAACTTATTTCACTGGCATTCCACAACATGACTATAAAGAAGTTTGACATGTATTACAAAACTGTTAGCGTTGTTGAAAAAAAAAAGCTGTGGAGTGAGAGGAATAAAACACATTACAGTGTGCTGGGATTGGAAATTATCACCTTTGCATGCACTCTGTATTCATGATAAAGCTTTTGGCTCGTTTATGATTTAGTCTTCGTGGTGGTTGTTTAGAATAAACACCCAGATAAAGACATAGGGGTCTAAAAAAATAAAATAAAATAAAATAAAATCCCACGGCCAGGAAGTCAAAAACAGGCAAACTGGTCTAAAGCAGTCGAAGTCAGATTGTCTTGCTGGTTGCACTGGACTGCTTCTGAGTTTCTCAGTCTTGTGGTTTGAACTTCTAGTGAAACAAGCATTTTTCCACCACATGTAGAGTACGAGCTTGTGTAACTCTGTGCATTTTTGTTACTGAATTCTTTCTAAAATTCCAACATGAACATGACATGTATATATATTTATCTTTATATACATCTATGATCCTTTCCTGAGCTGTCTGGAGTCAGGGTGCAGGTTTTCTCCTGTGATCATGACTCTACTCTGCTCTTCATGTGACTGGCTCATGGGAGAGGAAGAACCCAGTTTCCATCCCATCTGTACTGGGTCTCTAGAAGCTTTCTGTTCTACACTCTATTTTCTGTTTTTAAACAGGGTCACGTGCGAACACCACAATTCTATAGAACCAAACTGATGCTCTTTGATGTGCGTGACGTCAGAGCGGATAGTGATTTTAACAGGAGACTCTGGTGCCAGGAAGAAGCAACTGGTTCCGAAAATGAAGTGTTGGTGATAAAGACAGCTTACCTTCCCAAACTTCTGGTGCTGGACATAAAGTTGTCCCTCTTTGATATGAGTGTCCATCTTCGTCCTTCTTCTTCAGCTAAGGACAAAACAAACCAATCAATCCTCGGAGGGTTTTGTTTGTTTGTTTGTTTGTTTTTGTCAGATTGCATGAACTTCCGCTTCACCACCTCGTCACATGGGGTTTATTTCAGAAGTGTCGGTTTGGGTTTTAATTAGTTTTATCTTCGCACAACAGTCCGGAAAAGAGTTCTGTCTCCACGACAAGAACAAACGACTGAAGTTAACTTCTCCACATGTCTCTCTCTCTCTCTGTCTCTCTCTCTCTCTCTCTCTCTCTGTCTCTCTCTCTCTCTCTGGCTGAAGTGCGCACACGCTGCACACTCCCATCAACCAGCCACTGGGTTGCCAGATTGGGAAACATAACCCATCCCGTCGTCCTATATGAATGTTGTGCATATACAATCCATCCATTTGTCAAACAGCTTAATATTGTTATTCCCTCCTATCCTATTATTTTACATTTATTTGCATTATACTATACGACACACACAGTATTTCCCCGTATCACAGTATCACTCTCAGTCGTTTGCCAATCCGATCAATCCTACCAGAGTCGCCTGGAGGCCGGAGTCTGTTTCAGTCGACTCCGGGTGAAGGCGGGTTGCATCCTGAACCGCTCACCAGACCATGGCAACCCCTCACACTAACACTTAGAGGCTATTTGGAACAGCCAGTTAGCCTAAGGTGTGGGAGGAAACCAGAGTACCCAGAGGAAGCACAAGTTCCACACGGAAACGCCCTCACCCAGCCCAGGACCTTCTTGCTGTGAGGCAGACGTGCTAACCACTATGACACCAACGTGCCTGCACCCTGGACAGCTCGCCAGACCACTGCAGGGGCAGCACACACACCCACAACCATTCACACTCACTCTCACACCTAGGGACGAGTTGGAACAGGCAATTAGCCTATTGTGCATGTATTGGGACTGTGAGAGGAAACCGGAGTACCCAGACAAAACCAACACAAGCACTGGGAGAACATGCAAACTCCATTCACAAACACCCAGGGGGGACTCAAACCCAGGCCTTCTTGCTGTGAGAGGGTTGTGCTGTTTATTTAAACTCAAAGTTTATAGTTCTAACAATCTGGCAACCACCTTGCATTTTTGTCAGCATATTTACAAAAATTATTATTCATTCATTCATTCATTCATTTCTGAACCGCTTATTCCTAATTAGGGTCGCGGGGAGGCTGGCGCCCATCTCAG
>JAOUQZ010035991.1:0-14162 GCA_028564935.1 Neosilurus hyrtlii
TCCCGCCCTATCAGGCCAGGTTTACCCTCAAAAGTACTCCAATTATCTATAAAGCCCATTTTGTTTTCAGAACACCACTTGGACATCCAGCAGTTCAGCGACCATAGCCTGCTGTAAGCTACATCACCACGCCGTAGGGTTGGTTGGAAGAGGACAGATATACTTCAAAGTGTTGCATAGCTAAAAGTAGAGCTAATGTTTCCTTTTCGACCGTGGAGTAATTTAACTGGTGGGTATTAAATTATTTGGAGATGAAAACACCAGGTGTCTGATACCATTATCATCATCACCAGTATCACTAGCATCTATGGTCAACCTGAAGGGCTTGTCAAAATCTGGAGCTGAAAGAATGGGTTGGGCACATAACAGGGATTTGACATTGTCGAAAGCTTTCTGACAGGAATTGGACTAGACGTACTTTTTTGTTTTTCTTCAGTAAATCTGTCAGTGGCGCCGTGATATCAGAGAAGTTTCGGCAGAATTTCCAGTAGTAGCCCACCATACCTAGAAATCTCATTAGGCTGCATTTGTCTTCTACTGCTGGGAAGTCTAATGGGCTATCCGACCCTGACAGTATCAAGTCAGTAGTAGCTTGCCCGAATTCACTATTAGCCAGGTTAATGGTCAGGTTGGCATCTAGTAATATAAGGAAGACATTTTTCAAGTGAGATAGGTGTGTATCCCACATGTCGCTATAAATAACAATGTCATCTATGTACACCCCAACCCCGTCAAGGCTGGCCTGGCACTGGTTCATAATTCTCTGAAAGGTGGCTGGTGAATTTTTCATTCCGAACGGCTTTACTTTATATTGGTACAAGCCACTTGGTGTCACAAAGGCTAATATTTCTTTGCTTTCCAATATACTTTTAGCAGATCACAATTGGTAATATGTTTTGCTTTAACAATTCTGTCTATGCAGTTATCTATCCTTAGTAGTGGATACAAGTCCTTCATAGTGAGTGCATTCACTTTAGGTAGTCCGTGCAGAATCTGAGTGAACCATCGGGCTTGGGGACTGAGACACAAGGTGAAGCCCAGTTGCTTTTGCTTGGCTCAATGATGCCATTCTCCAGCATGTAGGAGATTTCCTTTTGTAGCAGTTCGGCCTTGTGGGGGTTGACACAGTATGGGTGTTGTTTGATAGGTTGTGCATTTCCGACATCGATGTCTTGTTGGGCGATGTAGGTCTTGCTAGGTACATCAGGAAATAATGCCCTAAATTCCAAGATGAGATTTATTAGTTGATCCCTCTCTCGGTGTTACGTCTGTAGCAAACTCTCTCCCTGACTTTCACACACCGCGAGCACACTCCCCCGAATACTAACCAATCAGCACCCACACCTCATTACCAGAACTCATCACCACCACCATATAAGGTCGCTAATAGTTTACATGTTTTCACCGCCACTCAAACCAGTGCTTTGTACTCCCTTGCTACATACTCGTCTTGTTCCCGTCCTCCTTCTCTCCGCTTCTATCTCCCTCCGTTGTGTCAATAAGTTGCGTTTGTCGGTTTGCATTTGCCCCTCAAGGCAGGTTTCATTTCCGCGTGTGGTTTTGTGTTTGTCGGTTTATGTTTGCCCCTCGTGGCAGGTTTATTGTGTCTTTCATCATATGTTTGTGTGGCTCTCTGAGCCCTATTTCTGGGTTACAATAAACTTATGAAAAGTTCTGTCTCCATGTGGTACCATAACACTCGGGCTGATAAGTGGCTTAGCTTTTGTGGTAAGTCAGCCAAGATATTCTTGTGGTACCATAACAGAAGGCTAGACCGAGACCGAATGGAGGCCACGCCCACTTTTTCGCCGGACGCATTCCAATCCCTCGTGGAGGAAGTGCGACACGCCCTACTACCTACGGAAGTGCCCACTGCGAGACCAATGATGGTAACTCCTTCCGTTGGCCCCATGATCAACCCCGCAGGATACTCTGGAGATACTGACAATTGCGAAGGATTCCTGCTTCAATGTTTTCTCGCAATAGAGATGCACCCAGCTCGTTTCCTGAGACAAGGCCACCTACATCATCTCCTTACTTTCCGGAAGAGCGGTGCAATGGGCAGAAAGGCAGTGAAGGATGAACGGAGCCACAGTCAACACCTACGCCGCATTCACCGTGCACTTCCGTGAGGTTTTCTGCCGCCCGGATGGAGATTACACCAATCAGGAGAAACTACACCGGCTGCATCAGGGGCAGATGGATATCCAAGAGTACGCCCTTGAGTTCCAGACCATCGCCGGGACCAGTGGTTGGAATGACGCGGCTCTCATCCCCCATTTCCGTGAAGGTTTAGAGCCAGCACTCCGACTACAACTATCCGCCTACGATGACTCCATGGGACTAGAAAGGTTCATCCAACTGGCCATCCGTGTCGCTCACCGATGGAGAGGATGACACTCACCAATGGAGACTCTCCATGCCTTCTACGCCCATCTTACCACCCACTGAACCCATGCAGGTCGATCCGCTCCGGCCTACTCCTGCTGAACGACGTAGACGGATTCTGGAGGTACTTTGTATTTACTGTGGCCAAGCGGGACATGTCTTAGCAAGTTGCCCCATACAACCTTCTCGTCAGACGGTGAGTCAGGACAATATTGACGTGCTCAAATCCCATCCACTGTCCACTTTAGTAGAAATCATGACTCCAATGTGCTCTCTCACAGTCATCACGCTCATCAATTCCGGCGCCGGGGGCAACTTCATCTCGGAGGACCTGTGTCAGAAGCTCCAACTCCAGATCCACCGCTGCCGAACATCGTTCACCATCCGCTTAGTAACCGGGGAACCTGTCATGCCACGAGAACATCAGCTCCAGACCGTAGTAGGTCTGGAAAGTAGGATACCTGCACTTTCACCTCCTGCACCAAGAGAACTGTTCCTTCTTAGTGCTAAAAATTTCTCATGCTGACATCATCCTCGGTCTGCCCTGGCTCAAGCTCCACTCCCTGACAATCTCCTGGACCACTGGGGAAATCGGAGAAGGATGCTTCCCATAATGCTTCTCGCAGCTGCCGCAAAAACCTGTTTCATAAACAGATTAGTATTGCTACAACATTCATTAAGTCAAATCAGTTTTATTTGTATAGCACTTTTTACAATTAACATTGGCATAGGCATATGCCAACATAGGCAGCTTTACATACTAAAATAGAGAGCAGCTCAGATGACACTCTCGATCCCCGATGAGTACGCCACCTTTCATGACGTGTTCAACCCTGGACTCGCCACTGAACTGCCTCCCCACAGGCCCTGGGACTGCGCCATCAAACTGGTACCGGGTGCTACAGTCCCTAAGGGGCGAGTGTACCCTCTCTCGCTACCGGAACGCTGAGCAATGGAGGAATACATAACAGAGGCCCTGCAACAAGGCTATATTCGATTGTCAACCTCACCAGAAGCCTTCAGCTTCTTCTTTGTGGCCAAGAAGGACAGAGGTTTACAGCCTTGTATAGACTATCGTGCTCTAAATCAAGTTTCTATCAAATTCAGATATCTATTACCTCTGGTGCCTGCAGCCCTGCGTGGGGCATGCGTGTTCACCAAGCTGGACCTCCGTAGTGCCTCAACCTGATCAGGATTTGATCTGGAGATGAGTGGAAGACAGCGTTTATTATTCCGAGTGGACATTATGAATATTTGGTTATGCCATATGGATTAGCTAATGCCCCATCGGTCTACCAGGGGTTTATGAATGAGATCTTCCGAGACATGCTGGACCATTTTCTTATCATCTACATTGATGACATTCTCATCTACTCTCCAGACATTACCACCCATGTCCAACACGTGACCCAGGTGCTCCAACGCCTACATCAACACCACCTATTCCTGAAGGCAGAGAAATGTGCTTTTCACCAACCAAAAAGTAGTCTCCGTTTTTGGGTTATGTGATCATCCCACTGGGTCCGGATGGAAGAGGAAAAGGTCAAGGTCATCCAAAACTGGCCTGAACCCAAGATTGTGAAGGCTCTACAGTGGTTTCTATGGTTTGCAAACTTCTACTGCAGATTCATCGAGCACTTCAGTAGCCTGACCGCCCCACTGACCACACTCCTGCGTGGTAAGCCTAAGACCCTCGTCTGGACCAACACAGCCAAGCAAGCCTTCCACCGCCTCAAAGACGCATTCCTCTCGGCACCGGTACTCACACATCCTGATCCCTTAAAGCCCTTCATAGTGGAAGTAGAAGTGTCAACTAGCAGGGTAGGAGCCATTCTCTCCCAATGGCAGGAAGGGATAAACCAGCCAAGACCCTGTGCCTACTTCTTCCGCAAGTTGAGCCCCACGAAACAAAATTATGATGTGAGGAATCGCGAACTGCTGGCCATCAAACTTGCATTGGAGGAGTGGCGTCACTGGCTAGAGGGGGCGCAACACCCCTTCCAAGTAATCACGGACCACAAGAACCTGTGCTACCTGAGAGACGGCTGAACCCTCTCCAGGCCTGGTGGGCACTGTTTTTCATCAGGTTCAATTTTACTATCAAGTATCATCTGGGATCATTAAATACCAAGGCTGATGTCCTGTCTCGTATTCATGACTCAGACGAGGTATCGGACACCCCCTTACAATTCTCCCTCCCAAAGTTTTTGACAATGCAGTACAGTAGGACCTAGATGAACAGATCCAAGCTGCCCTGGAATCAGACCCAGCCCCACCAGAAACACCCCCAGGATGTACATACATACATACATGTACAAGTACATACTCAAGAACCTCCAAGTTCCCCATCTAGAGGCAGTGCATGCCAACCCAGGCACGGGTCATCCCAGGATCGCCGCAACTCTCACTCTCCTCCAAGAGTGTTATTGGTGGGCCCGGATGGCCAAACTAAACAAGAGGTTCATAGCTGAATGTGAGGCATGTAACAAATCCAAGACACCCCGCCACCTACCCGCTGGGAAGCTCCTTCCATTGCTTGTACCTCAATGCCCTTGGTCACACATTGGGGTGGACTTCATGACCGACCAACCACCTTCAGAGGGGAACACATGAATCGTAGTAGCGGTGGATCGGTTTTCCAAATCATGTAAGCTAATCCCCCTCAAAGCCCTTCCAATGGCAGCAGAGACCGCCAGGCCCCTATTCGAGCACATGTTCTGTAACTTTGAGCTACCAGAAGACGTGGTAACAGACAGAGGCCCACAATTCACGTTGAGGTTTTGGAAGGCCTTTTTTAAACTATTGAGGGTAGCGGTCAACCTATCTTCCGGATACCACCCTCAAACAGACGGCCAAACAGAAAGGAAGATCCAGGACATAGGACGATTCCTACGGACTTTCTGTAACCATCACCATGCCACTTGGAGCCAGTTCCTCCCATGGGTTGAGTACGCACAGAACTCCCTGCGTCAAGCATTCACCAGACTGACCCCTTTTCAGTGCGTACTCGGCCAGCAACCCCCATTGTTTCTATGGATCAGCGAGCCCACCAACATCCCAGCAGTGGACCAATGGTTGAGGAAGAGTGAGCGTGGCTCATCGTCACCTCCATGCCATCTGACATTTATCGTTCACTGCTAACAGACAACGTTTAGACTCGCCTCGCTAACAGATCGGGGACAAGGTGTGGCTCTCGACACAGAACATCCGGCTTCAGGACCTCAATAAAAAGCTAAGTCCTCGTTTTCTTGGTCCTTTCAAAATAGTAGCACAGATTAACCCGGTGACATACAAGGTAGAACTCCCTTCCAGGAGGTGTTCCATGTCTCCTGTCTAAAGCCATATCACTCATCTCTGATCTCCCCATCCACAGAGTCAGGCGAGGCTACAGAACCCCCTCTGCCACTAGCAGCAGAGGAAGACTCCATTCACGCCGTCCGGGGTCTCCTGAATTCCTGCAAACGCTGTGGGAAGATGGAATATCTGGTCGACTGGGAAGGATACGGCTCAGAGGAATGATCTTGGGTACCCCTTACAGACCACCGTATCCTGGACCACAGTCTGCTGGAGGAATTCCATTGTCAGCACCCCAGTCGACCAGCACCTTGTCCCAGGGGACGCCACAGTGCAGTCAGCCCCGGAACCCCGGAACGACTCCTGGGGTGGGGGGGGGTACTGTTACGTTCGTAGCCAACTCTTTCCCCGACTCTTACACACCGCAAGCACACTCCCCCGAATACTTACCAATCAGCACCCGCACCTCATTACCGGAACTCATCACCATCTCCATATAAGGCCTAGGCTAGACACACTTCGGTGTCTAGCCTCGTTAGTAGTTTACATGTTTTCACCGCCACTCTAACCAGCTATTTAGACTCACCTCTACTCCCTTGCTACATCCTTGTCCTGTTCCCGTCCTCCCTCTCTTGGCTCCTATCTTCCTCCATTGTGTCAGTAAGTTGTGTTTGTCGATTTGGGTTCACCACTCGAGGCAGGTTTCAATTCCAGGTGTTGTTCCATGTTTGTTGGTTTATGTTTGCCCCTCATGGCAGGTTTGCAATAAACTTATGAAAAGTTTATCCTTCTGTCTCCATGTGGTACCATAACACTCTGGCTGATAAGTGGCTTAGCTTTTGTGGTAAGTCAGCCAAGATGTCGGAGTTGTTCAATCTTATTTGACGATCTCCATCAAGCTTCAAGTAGATTGCTTCGTCAGGTTGGGCCTGCGGATAGCTGTTTGCTACTAAGACTTTGTTGGTCCTTTGGTGGTATGCTTTTAGCATGTTTATGTGGCATAGCTGAGACATTTTTCGTCGTACAGGTGTGCATATGACGTAATTGACGTTGTTCAATTTTCGGATGATCTCATATGGACCATGGTGTCTGGCCTGTAAGGACTTTTCCAGAGTAGGTAATAGAGCCAGCACTTTGTCTCCTGGGTTGGAACTGCGCTTTTTCAGCTTGGTGGTCAACAGCAGTTCCATTCTCCCATGGACACTTTTTAAGTTTTTTTGTGCGAGCTTACATGTATGATGTAGTCTCTCTTTGAATGTTGAAACATAGTCTAGTAAGTTGCTGTCTTTGATGGCTTCCTGTAACCAGTTTTCCTTTAGAAGTTTTAGGGGACCTCATACTGTGTGTCCGAATATCAACTGGAATGGACTAAATGGCAGTGACTCCTGCACCGATTCTCTGGCCGCGAACAGTATTAGCGGGATTCCTTTGTCGCAACATCTCTCATTTTCCTGGCTGTAGGCTTTGATAATATTCTTTAATGTTGAGTGAAATCTTTCCAAGGCTCCTTGGGACTCCGGATAGTATGCGCTGGATGTTACATGATTGGCTCCGAGTTGGTGTACCACTTTTTAGAATATGCCTGACATGAAGTTTGACCCCGATTGGATTTCCCTTGGTAGGCCAAACAGTGTGAAAAAGTTAATCAGGGCCATTACTATTTACTGTGTTCTAATACTACTCAAAGGCACTGCCTCTGGGAAGCAGATAGGTGCTCACATAATGTTGCTCACAAATATTGATTGCCGGATTTAGTCCTGGGAAGGGGACCAACACAGTCGAAGATCATCTTGCAGAATGGTTCCTCAAAAGCCAGTATAGGTTTTAAAGGTGCAGGGGGAATCTTCTGATTTGGTTTTCCCACCAACTGGCATGTGTGGCAAGTTTGGCAGAAATTACGTACATCTAGTCTCACCTTTGGCCAATAGAAGTGGTAAGTAAGTTTTATTTATACCTAAGTGGCCTCTAAGAGGGGCCTCATGTGCCAGCCTTAAGATCTTAGGGCAATAAGCCCTCAGGATTACAATTTGGTGTATAGCCGCCCAATCTTCGGAAGCTGGAACATCTGGGGGTCTTCACTTCCTTATCAGGACTCCGTCTCTGACAAAATAGCTGATTGGGGCTTTGGTCCACTCCTCTTTGGAAAACGTGACATTGAAGAGACATTTTAAATCGGGATCATGACTCTGTTCCTGACTTAGTTTTGCTCTAGATAGGGACATTTTTGTCTCGGATGTCGTAGACGTCTTAGTGCTCATTTTTGGAGCATTATCAGGATCCTCACTGGGATCAGCAAATAGCTGGGACAAATCCGGAATATTGTCTTCAGAGTTAACATCCGTTTTTTGTGTCATCGATTTTGCTCTTGATAGAGGTATATCTGACTCGGGCGTCATAGATGTCTTATTGCTTATTTTTGAAGCATGACCAGGATCCTCACTGGGATCAGCAAATAGCTGGGACAAGTCTGGAGCATCTTCTTCAGAACTAATACCTGGTTTCTGTGCCAGCTTCTTGGATAGGGCCTGTGTCACTGAGTGAAAAGGGAATCCCCGGGGGGTCCTCCTCTTTAGCAGCATCATCTCTTGATGATGGGATTGGTTCGTTGGCTTTGGGCTCAACACCACTTCTGTGGCAACTCCTGACATCCGCCAAATCGTTTTCTAGCAATAGTGAGACACCTTCAACTCCTAGGTATGACATAACAGCAACAACCAAAGGACAGGAGTCTGTATAGGAGTCGTATAGGAGTAATTGCGCCAGGGACATGGTGCCCTCAGACACATAAGGAACATACTCCTTTCTGATATCAGCCTGTTTGACATAATTCGTATGGTATTACTTTTGTGAGGCTTTTTAGAGGAGACAATAGCTACTGTTTTTATCTTACTGACTGGTTTATACCTTTTCAAAGCATAACATTCACTCATTACATGACCATTTTTCTTACAGTAATATAGGATATAGGACTTGACCTGGTTCGGTTTTGTTGCAGTTTCTTCTGGACACTGTACTGATGTTGGCTGCTGGATGGCTCAGATCTTAAAGCCATTGCTTCTCTTCACAAAGACTTTCTTTTGGCTAAGGACGTAGTCATAAGTGAGCATGGTTGCGTCTCGAAGCGTATGAACTTTGAATTGACTCAGGTGTGTCTTGATGTCGTCGTGGACCCATCTCTTGAATTCTTCAAGCAGCATAAGTTGCCTCATGTCCTCGCCAGTGTCAGCAAAGAACAGTTCAGAATACCCACCCTTTCTGGGTCGTCCTGGGAGACTTCAATGCCCATGTGGGCAATGACAGTGTGACCTGGAAGGGTGTGATACAGGTACAGTAGGGGGTGTTACAGCCTCTCCGATCTGAACCCTGAACTTGTGTTTCATTGTTGGACTTGTGTACTCGTCACGGTTTGCTCATCATGAATAGGAGAGGGAGGAGCTGAGCTGTCAATCAATCACCACCTGGTGGTGAGCTGGCTTAGATGGCGAGGGAGGCTGCCCTCCAGACCTGGGAGACCCAAGCGTGTAGTGAGGGTCTCCTGGCAATGTTTGGCAGAGTCTCCTGTCAGAAGGGCCTTCAAGTTCCACCTCCGGCAGCGCTACCACCACATCCCAATGGAGGCCGGGCACACTGAGTCCAAATGGGCCATGTTCAATGTGTACATTATTAAGGCAGCAGCCCAGAGCTGTGGCTGAAAGGTCATCAGTACCTGTCGTGGGGGCAACCCCCGAACCAGATGGTCCTTTTATCAGGTCCTTTTGGCCTGTAGGTCTCCCGATGCAGTGGACATGTGCCGACAGACCAAACATGCTGTAGCCTGGGCTGTTGCTAATGCCAAATCTTGTGTGTTGGTGAAAGCCTGGAAAAAGACTATTGGTTGGCCTAAAAAAGGTTCTGGACCACCATTCGGTGCCTCAGGAGGGGGAAGCAGTACTCCACAAACACTGTTTACAGTGGAAGTGGGGAGCTGCTCACCTCAACTGGGGATGTTTTTGGTAGGTGTAAGGAATACCTCCTCGATCCCACTAGCATGCCCTCTGTGGAAGAGGAAGAACCTGGGGGTTCGAAGGAGAGGGGTCTGACTATCACTGAGGTAGTTAAAAAGCTCCTTGGTGGCCGGGCTCCCGTGGTGGATGAGATCTACCCTGAATACCTTAAGGCTCTGGATGTAGTAGGGCTGTCTTTCGTTGACATGTCTCTACAACATCCCATGGTCATCAGGGGCCATACCTCTGGATTGGCAAACCAGGGTGGTAGTTCCTCTTTTTAAGAAAGGAGACTGGAGGGTGTGTTCCAACTATCGTGGAATCACACTCCTCAGCCTACCCAGGAAAGTTTATTCAGGAGTATTGGAGAGGATGATCCAGCCAATAGTTGAACCTCGCATTCAGGAGGAACAATGTGGTTTTCATCCTGGCCGCAGCACTTTTGACCAGTCTACACACTCTACAGGATCCTGGAGGGGGCATGGGAGTTTGTCCAACCAGTCCACATGTGCTTAGTGGACTTGGAAAAGGCTTTCAACTGTGTACTCCGGGAATGTGGAATACTGGACCCGTTGCTACGGGCCATTCGGTCTCTGTATTGCCGAAGCCAGAGCTTGGTCTGCATTAGTAACAACATATCGAATTCGTTTTCAGTTGGGGTTGGACTCCGCCAAGGCTGCCCTTTGTCATCGGTTCTGTTCATAATTTTTATGAATAGAATTTCTAGCCGCAGTCATGGTGTTGAGGGGTTCAGATTTGGTGGCCATAGGATGCTTTTTGCAGATGACGTTGTCCTTTTGGCTTCATTGAGCAAGACCTTCAGCTCTTGCTGGAGCGATTTGCAGCTGAGTGTGAAACAACTGGGATGAGAATCAGCACCTCCAAGTCCAAGGCCATGGTTCTCAGTCGGAAAAGGGTGGAATGCACCCTCCGGGTCTGGAATGAGGTCCTGTCCCAAGTGGAGGAGTTCAAGTATCTTGGGGTCCTATTGATGAATGAGGGAAGGATGGAGTAGGAGATTGACAGGTGGATCGGTGCAGCCTCTGCTGTAAAATAGAGCTTGTACTGGTCTCTCGTGGTAAAGAGGGAGCTGAGCCAGAAGGCAAGCTCTCAATTGACCAGTCAATTTACGTTCCTACCCTCAACTATGTTCACAAGCTTTGGGTAGTGACTGAAAGAACGAGATCGCAAATATAAGTAGCTGAAATGAGCTTCCTTTGCAGGGTGGCAGGGCTCTCCCTTAGTGATAGGGTGAGAAGTTCTGTCATCCTGGAGACACTCAAAGTGGAACCACTGCTCCTTCGCGTTGAGAGGAGCCAGTTGAGGTGGCTCGGGCACCTGTTTAGAATACCTCCCAAATGCTTCCCTGGTGTGGTGTTTTGGGCATGTCCAACCAGGAAGAGACCCTGGGAAGAGACCCTGCCCCCGCGACCCAACCCCAGAAGAAGTGGAACAAGATGTATGAATGAATGAATTCTGTATATCGATGGGCGCCAGCCTCCCCACAACCCTAATTAGGATTAAACAGTTCAAAAAATGAATGAATTAATTAATTTTGTATATCCTTTTTCTGTTATGGTGTTATTGAACCTCATATGTTATTTGAACCTCAGTGAACTACCAGGACCCATAAGCATACCCGGAGACACAAGGGAAGTTAAAATATTTAAACAGAAATCGGAGAGTGGGGGGAATCAGGGACCCAGAGGGGTGAGCTCGCTGGTTGAGCAATCCGGAAGAGAGTGTATCCTTCGTCGCAAAGATGGGGCGTAAGCGCTGAGCGAGTGGTCCGGAAGAGAGTGTATACCTTGTCGCAGAGGTAGGGCGGAAGCACTGAGCGAGTAGTACGGAAGAGAGTGTATCCCTTGTCACAAAGATGGGGCAGAAGCGCTGGGGCTCAAGGAGGCACTGGAAAGAGAAAAAGGAGACAACCATAAGTATCCATATTTGATAACGTAAAGAAAACTGACTTTAATCACCCCGGTGATTGCCGGGGATCCGGAGCCAGTGTGCAGGAGTGAGTGGAGCCGGTGCCGGTGGGAGCCGCCCCATCTCTGAAAACAACATGCACAAAACACACGCAGGAAAACAAAGACCACACAACCCGAACAAAGATGCCATCACCACATTGTGAGCATCAACAATTCTTTTATTCAAATTTAAATTGATTATCGACATGATGCTTTCTCAAGTGACAGCTCAAACTGTTACTGTTTTTATACTGTGTGAACATGGTGGAATACCCTCAGTTTTATGCTGATTTTAAAGGTTTGAGCATTACAAGGTTAAATCACATCAAACCACAACAGTGGTTGTGCTATGGCTCAAAAAAAGAAAAAGGTCACAAAAAAGTGGGATCATAATCCTGACCCTGATAGTTTTTGTGAAATAATTTTGGTTTGTGTGCAAGCATTCAAAATGAAACTAGTATGTTTAGAAATGCTGCATTGAAAGTACCTTGCTTTGGGTTCAAAAACACAGATCATGTACATGTTGAAGGCACTTTTTTCAATCATTGAACTGTTGATAACTCACCTCGGCTCTCACCTCGGTAGTGATGAAGTGCTTCAAAAGGCTTGTCAGAGACTTCATCACTTCTTCCCTACTGGCCACCCTGGACCCACTACAGTTTGCGTACCGTCCCAACGGATCTACCGAGGACACCATCGCACACCTCCATCACACAGCCCTGAATCATCTGGACAGCGGAAGGGGAAATTATGTGAAAATGTTGTTTGTTGACTACAGTTCAGCATTTAACACCATAATCCCCTCCACACTCACCACTAAGATGGAGATCCTGGGCCTCAGCCCATCCCTGTTTCGCTGGATCTCCAACTTTCTGACAGACAGACCACAGGTGGTACGGTTGGGCAGCCATGTCTCACCCTCACTCACCATCAGCACTGGAGCCCCCCAGGGCTGTGTTCTGAGCCCCCTGCTGTATTCATTATACACCTACGACTGTGTAGCCACTTTCAGCTCCACCAACATCATTAAGTTTGTGGCCGACACTGTGGTGGCTGATCTCAAACAACGATGAGACAGCCTACCTAGAGGAGTTTAGAAACCTGGAATTATGGTGCCAGGACAGTAACCTCCTCCTCAACGTCAGCAAAACTACCAGCCCCTGATCATCAACGGGTTCCCAGTGGAGAGAGTGGACAGTTTCCGGTACCTAGGTGTTTACATCACACAGGAACTGACATGGTCTTGTCATGTTAACACCCTGGTGAAGAAGGCACGGCAGCGTCTCTTTCATCTCAGACACCTAAAGGACTTTAAACTGCCCTCAAGGGTGCTAAAGACCTTCTACACCTGAACCATTGACAGCATCCTGATGGGAAGTATCACGGCCTAGTTTGAGAACAGCACCAAACAGGACAGGCAAGCTCTCCAGAGGGTGGTGCGATCAGCAGAGTGTACCATCGTTATCGAGCTTCCTGACCTGGACACTGTATACAGCAAGCAATGCTGGACCAAGGCCAGGAAGATAGTTAAGGACCTCAGCCATCCCAACCATGGACTCTTCTCTCTGTTGCAGTCAGGGAAATGTTTCCGTTCCTTGAAAGCAAATACTGAGCAAATGAGGAGGAGTTTCTTCCCGCAGTCCGTTCAGGCCCTGAACCAGAACACTGGTACCTGGACACTGTAGACTTTTCCCCCCACACAAACTTCCACCTTAGCTGACTGCTGCACACAGACACTTGGCACTTTACAGACACTGTCACTTTGCACATAGACACTTCTACAGAGACCAGTTTTCATTTGTCGTTTGAAGACACTCATTGACTCAGCTACATCGAGATGAAGTTCATTCCACCACCTTGGAGCCAAACAGTGTGGGGTATTACAAACCACTGTAAATGGGGTATTATGAACCATGGTAACAAAAGAGATTCATTCATGTTTAAAAATGCTAAAGATAGCTAACCAGAAGCTTTTTATTCTTAGGATATAAATAAATTAAATGTTAAACTAGAAGTGAGTGGAGTTGTAGGCATACAGTTCTTTGCCATGATTTCTTTTCTATGTGAACATTATGTGATAAGTGAGACTTGTTGATACTTTCTTTTTGTAAAAAATAAATAATAAATAATTAATAATCTTTTAGATTATATGTTTATTATAATAATATATTGATATACATTTAAAAAACATAATTGTTATGGTCACTCTTCATTCATTATGCCAAGTTATTGGAAACTCAAAACTTACAGGACGAGATATATATAAAATCCTGAGAGTCAATCCTTCGTAGAACGGTGCTCTCTCTCTCTCTCTCTCTCTCTCTCTCTCTATATATATATATATATATATATATATATATATATAGATATATATGTATATATATATATTATATATATTTCTGAACCGCTTAATCCTAATTAGGGTCGCGGGGAGGCTGGCGCCCATCTCGGCCTACTCCGGGCGAGGGCAGAGTACACCCTGGACAGCTCGCCAGGCCATCACGGACATCTAAATTATGTTTTAGTT
>JAOUQZ010036002.1:0-14162 GCA_028564935.1 Neosilurus hyrtlii
AATGCATAGAGCTAATGAGATGATCAGTAGTGGCCTGCGGAATGCTGTCCTATTCCTCCTGCAGCACAACTCAGACTAAGCCACATTTTCTGGAACCAGAACGGGAAACATATTGGATGAATATGCTGGCCAATTGATAACAACGACATCGTCATGAAGAAACCCGAAGCAGATCCGGGCGTGTGTGGCATGCCAATGGCACACTCCCTCATGACTTGTGCCACCTGTGGCATTGTGACTAGTGACAAAACTGTACATTTCGGGGTGGCCTTTTATTGACCCTGGTACAAGGATTGCCTGTGTATCGGTCACGCTGACTGACCACCTCAGTGTTATGCATTGTGCCACTCATGGGTGGAATAACTCACTGATTGCATAATCTCACAGGGATGTGGTATGAGAAGTGGGTAACCATCATTTTGCAGAACAAATTATTCAGTCCACCAATAAACACTATTTATTTTATTATAGATCAACTGAAATCAGCATTTTTGGTTCGTGTGTTTATATTTTTGTTCACTGTAGTAGAGATGGGATTCAACCGTCGACTTTCACCTTCATTAACATTTTAACTCTCAGTCCCAGTCAGTGATATCCACCAAGCATGAGGCGAATATATGTTGTAGTATATACTACTCAGAGATGTAAGAAATCAATATATTATTATTTAGATTTACATACGGTAAGACAAACAGAACATAAGTGAGCTTCATAACGGCATCACGCAAACACAGGGAGAACATGCAAACTCCACACAGAAACACTCCGAGCCTGGGAATCGAACCCGGAAACTTCTTGCTGTGAGGCGGACATACCGCCCCCTTTGATAGGTATGTATATTTTGTTCAGCCTAATGCCAGCCTCCTTTACTTGCACAGACATGTTTTTGAAGCACATTGAACATTCTTAGAAACAGCTGCCAAATGCAATTTTAGCATGTGGACTCGATTCCAGGCATCTGCTTAATCTATCATGAAATTAAGAAACAGGTCTTAACTGGACATGAAATTGCTTTTCAGTCATCTCCCTAATTACCTTTGAGTCTATGAGAATGAGGGGACACTGTGTAAAAAAAAAAAGGCTGTAAATCCTTAAAGATTCATGCTAAAGTCTACACTTCAATCACATCCTGACTGCTTCATTTCATATCCATTGTAAAGCTGTCCAGACATTTACACAGAAGTCATAATGGAGCTCTAGGAATCACAACACATTTATTATATAGATTATACCAGCTATAAATGAAATTCAAAAGCATCCATAAAAGAAGGATCGTTTTTATTTTTGAACCTATGACAGGCGAGGTGGATGAGTGCCCTCAGAGACACATCCCGTTCACTGTTACAAAACATTTCAACTATGAAAATTAACTTCAGTGCTGATGTGTAATTGGACACTGTACAGGCTACTGCATTAATGACAGGGGAAGTTGACACTGAGCTGAACGGGTTAAAATCTGAAGCCGTGGTTTTGCGTTCACATTCATCTGCCCTGGTATGAAACGATCACAGTCTCACTGGGACGACATGGTTAGTAAAATATTCTCCACTTCCTGTGGCAGTAGGAAACAAGCTGGTGGAGAGGCTTGCAAAAAATTAAAAAATGTAAAAATAGCAGTGAATTAAAAAAGAGCTTTAAGTTAAATACTGAAGTATCTCGAAAAAAAAGGTGTGTCACTTACAATATAATATTTAGTTACTCACTCTACAGGCTCCAAAGACCAATACAATAGATTTAAACATAAGCGGCAGCAAAAGATCAATAATAGCAACACAGGTAGTAATGATGATGTACTGTTAAAAATATAGCTGTCTGAAGGTCCTGGTCTGAACCCGCAGCCAAATGGGGTATTTCTGTGTCAGTACGATCTTCCAGTGCTTGTACGGGTTTCCTCTAGGTTATCTGGTTTCCTTTACAGTCCAAAGACATGCACATTAGGTCAACTGGCTACTATAAATTTCTCATAGGTGTGAAAGTGAATAGTTGTTAGTGTCTGTATTAGCCTTGCAATAGACTGGCAGTCTGTTCAGGGTGTTCTCTGTCTCTGTGCCAGGTGAAGTCAGCTGGGATTGGCTCGAGCTCCCCCCATGACCCCGACAGAAAAGGGTTATAGATAATGGATTGATGGATTCTACTGTAGCATAATATTGACAGTATACAGTATACAGGAGATATTGCACATGAATGGCACACTAACTGTATGTTAGGGTCACTTGGAGTCGGCGCAGGCGGCGCCATGATTGTAATGCTTTAAAACGGAAAAATCAAGCATAAAAATCTATTTGTGTGTGTGTGTGTGTGTGTGTGTGTGTTTCTATGTAGTATATACAAAAAATTAGAATGACTGTATACACACAGCACAGTTTTCTTATATTTTTATGTAGTAAACGAGATACTTTTACTTTATACTTTTATGTAGTAAACCAGAAGTCACCAACCTTTCATACAGGTTTTATCTCCAATCAAAATCTAACACACATCTTTTAAACGGTCAAGAACTTCTTATGTCAATGAGTAGATGATCACGTGGCCGTGATTATGGTTGAAACCAAAGTCTCCAGGAATAGAGCTGGTGACCACAGTTGTAAAGTCTGAATGAGTGTGATATATACAGATGCTCCTGACCTGATTCTGCCATGAGTAAAATATGAAAAAATAAACTATAACATTTTTGGTTTTAGTTAACTCATCTTTATGTTACCACGTACGTACTGTGGAGTTTAAAGAGATACCACTACACATCTCTTATACACTTGCTTGTGCATGCGTCTGTCATGATTTTAAAAATGTAAAAAAAATTAAAGAAAAATAAATCCATAAAAATATTTATGTCTTTTATATGTTTTGTGTGTCCCTTTTCCCCATTTGTCTATTTATTTATTTATTTATTTTTGCCTCAAACTCAGTAGATGTCATTGAATTCAACAGGCCCTGTGTCGTTCAGCAACATCCACCTTGTCATCGGCCAATAATTGTAAAATATCCAAAGGGTTTTCACTTAATAAGAGAAATAATTATTATGGGATGTTTTTCTCATCATACTAAGATGCTTCACAAGATGTTTTTCCTGCTCTAATTATATGCTCATGTTTTTTTTTTTTTGTTTTATTTTATTTTTTTCTTGTGTGGAGGCACTGCCACCATAAATGACCCTATATTGGGTAAATACTGTCATTTTTGATCAGCCTGAGTTTTTTATTTTTAGACTAGCGTAGTAGCGCAGCCAGTCCGCTAGGTGTCAGTAAAAACAGTACGGTTGGCTGCCAGCTTCGTAAAAGCAACGAAGAAGAAAAACTAACACGACAGAAACAGCGCCCTCTGCCGGTCAAGCAGTGCAACGACATATTTATATTCATTATACAGCTCGCATATTTATAAGAAATTATCATCGTTTATTACAGTTCAGGAATCTACAAAGCGCT
This sequence comes from Neosilurus hyrtlii, assembly GCA_028564935.1. Lineage (NCBI taxonomy): Eukaryota > Metazoa > Chordata > Actinopteri > Siluriformes > Plotosidae > Neosilurus > Neosilurus hyrtlii. The sequence goes on from JAOUQZ010036002.1 coordinate 3,423, forward strand.
TTAGGTGTCCTGACAGAAATTTTTAGCTTTAAATGAACACCAGAAAGGCGGTTTACTGGTGAAATACCTCGGTAAACAGGTTTGCTGGACTGTAATCTGATTGTAATCCTCAGACAGTCGCCATGTCTCTGAGGACTTTGCCTTTACTGATTATAAATCTGGGGGGAGAAATGCTTTATGTTTTGGACCAGAGACTTCGAGCTCCAAATGAAACAGGTGATAAAATACAGAAAGGTAATAATCAGTGTTAGTTTCCACCCCTCACCTTAGTATTTTAGAGAAAAGCCCCTTCAGGTGTGTCCCAGGAACAGCCTGTAATATCCCCCCAAACCCCTTCCTTTCCTTCCCTACAAGCAGATCCACCACCCTTCACTTTATCTCACAACCCAGCATCACTAACATGTCCAGGAATCAGGACACGACTTTATGTGCTGTGTCACATCCAGCAAATGTGTGTAGCTTGACAAAAACTGTAATTGTAATTAAAGGCCAATAATACGGTGGAGTAGTGGTTACACGTCCTCCTCACAGCCAGAAGGTCCTGGGTTCGATTCCCGGGTTCGAGCAGAGAACTGTGTGGAATCTGCATGTGGGATTCCTCCGTGTACTCTGGTTTCCTCCTACAGTCCAAAGACATGCACAGTAGGCTAATACCAGATTGCCTCTCGGTGTGAATGGTTGTATATGTGTCGGCCCTGCAATGGTCTGGCGGGATGTTCAGGGTGTACCACGCCCTCGCCCAGAGTCGACGGAGACAGGCTCTGTCCTCCCAGCGACCCTAGCAGGATTAAGTGGATCTGCCAGTGTGTCCATCTCGGACTGTGTCTGGGTAGTTGGTCAAAGAGATCGTGAGTGAAAGCTATCCGAGCCTACGTCCACCAAAGTAATTGCCCTCTCACCTCAACTAGGACGGGCCTGTGTTTAAGAATAGAGCAGTAAAGTCAAATAAATATGTTGTGGTGTTGCATATTGACTCTACAGAACCTGTCTCGCTGTTTTATTTTTATTTATTTTGGTTCTTTTTTTAAATAATAACTTTTGTGTGTCCGTGTGATTGGCAGATTGGTTGGAGGACGACAGGAAAAGAGGTAAGCTGGTCTATCTGCTCATCCCTTTATTCCCACTCTGATAGTTTCAGACCCCTTAGATCCGTCCTCCAGAGTCCATCATGACCAAATGGTAGTGATCCGTTTTCCACCGTGGTGCTGCTTCATTCCATTATTTCGTCAGTGATAAACAGCATTTATCATCCCTCTTTGTTTACGTCAGGCGTTTACCAAACAGGTCCCTGTGGATGAGCTGTTGCTATGGAAACTATGGAGTATCAGTACCATCAGATCTGCTATAACGGAGGACAAATTAACACCTAATATTATTTCTATATACTGTATATGTGCTAATGTTAGCGTGTAGCTTTTGATGATATGGTTTGCTACTTGGTTTAAAGTGAAGTGGCTTATTAATAGCCTTTAGCTCATGCTTAACTCTTATGCTGATATTCTGTCTGTGTTATTCTTTTCTTCTGTGATTTCTGTGCCTGTAGTGATGAATGATATAGTGGGGGTGATGTTCAGTAAAGCGTTTATGGAGGAGTTGATGCAGCCGCAGGAAATGTACTCGCACCAAGGTCTTCGCTGCGTTCTAACACGCCTGGCTCATACCTCCATCATGAAGCTCAGCTCCACCAGCATGGACAGGGTACTAAGGATTGGATAGGGCCTAGAGGGGGTGGATACGGAGGGAAGTCACTATTATAAAGTCATTATTTAGCATGTTGGTGTGATACCATGCTAAAACCAAGAGTTTGTATCCTTTGGTATGTTCATGTTTATGTCCATGATGTTGTTGCAGCTGTATGACCTGATGGCGATGGCTTTTAAGTACCAAATCATCTTTTGTCCTCATCCACGAGACTTACTGCTTGTCTCCTTCAATCACATGGATGGGGCTCGGGAGCTGGTTAAACATAATCCCCGCCTAGTTAACCTCATCAGCGACGCACAGCGTCTCATCATAGAGGTATCGCTCTTACACCGCTACATTCCTCATTAACACTTTCGCATTTTCTCTTACTTTTCTACGTCAGTCCTGTGTGTACACCCTCGGGTATGGGCCAAAACAAGCTCCAATCTAAGGGTTGAACCAAAGTATGAGTGGATGGGAATTTATTTAACAATTTATATACCATTCTCATATGGCAGAAGTGAAAGCAGAAGAGGGGTGTCTAAAATCGAGGACGAAGAGTTCTTTGTCTGCACGCATTCATCTTTTTCTCTTAAAATTCACTCTCCTTTTATCTCTCACTCATTTGCTGAACTGCTTAATCCTATGAGAGTCGTGGGAAGGCTGGAGTCTTTATCAGCAAACACTGGGAGAAGGTGGGGTACACCCTGAACACCTCGCCAGACCATCGCAGGGCAAAGACTCACGGAACCATTCACACTCTGTCTCAAACAAAGGTGCAGTCTGGAACAGCTAATTAGCCTAACGTGCATGTCTTTGGACTGTGGGAGGAAACCGGAGTACCCAGAGGAAGCCCTCACAAGCACAGGGAGAACATAACAGGCTGAGAACCAGAGTGGTGTAACCAACTGAAAGCTGTTTTTGAGAAGTATGACATGAAAGGTTTTGCAATGTAAAAAAAAATTCGGGATAATGCTCACGATATGATTCCAGGTCATAAGGAAGATGAAGGGATGATTCTGGCAAGCATAGACCTCATCCACATCTGTCAAAATATCACCATGTCTCCTTTTTCAGTTTTTGTGGGTTAGACCACTGTGGCTCTCGGCCCTTCATATACAAACTCCACACAGAAACGCCCTCACCAAGCCCAGGACTCGAACCCTGGACCTTCTTGATGTGAGGTGGACGTTCTAACCACTACGCCATCGTCCCACCCACATAAGTACACAGTGTACACAAAATCAAAAAGGGAAAACCTAACAACAGCTCTGTTTATCCTTCTAAACATAGTGATGGACTAGGTGCAAAGTTATAATAGGGAAGTGGTTGTCATGGAAACAGAGACATGAACCATGAGTCCGACAATTTTTAATTCGGCCTAACTGCAAAGATTTTACTGTGAAAACCAACTCGTAATTCCGACTTCACAAACGGGAAGTAGTATAATTCTGATATGCATATGAAGGAACACCGTTAACAGGATTCGTTTCTTTTCGCATCCTGAAATGTTGCTGACATTTAATCACTAAAACCTGACAGACATTATCTTGTAAATGAATAAGTATACTTACTGCTAACCGAGGAGTTATTCTGATTGGTGTACGTCCTTTCAGAAATCGTTAGGATCATTAAATTGGATATGAAATGATCGTTATTGATGAGTGATATTCCTGCATGCACATACTGAGTGTAAGTTCTTCAGGTGGTTCCTCTGAGTCGACTGCATGTGTATAGATGTTTGATTTCATATTATTGTCTTTCTCTCTCTCTCTCTCTCTCTCTCTCTGTCTTTGGTGAGGAATTATCAAAGGTATTGGCTGTAATACTCGGATTCTGTGATCCTGTTGCTCCAGAGCATGTGCTATGCAGAAAAACACTAATGATCAACTTTATTCTGATTCCGCACAGTTCCAGCATTTTCCTGTGTATTATTCGTAGCTGTATTATACTTACTGCTCGTTGTTTTTACCCACCACATGTTAATAAACGTTTTTTATTCGCATAATGACTGTTTCTCATGTTGTTTTAGATGTACACCCCTTTATCAGACGGTGAGTTTCAGCTCCTACGGCAGACGCTCCTTGTCTTCTTCCAGGATGTTCACGTCAGGGTAAGGTTTGTTTGGTGCGTGGTGATTTATTGTGGTCTGTGAGGCATTTCTCTGTGGGGTTTGCCTGTTCTTGTGCTTTAATGGGTTTATTCTCTGGTACTCTGGTTTCCTCCCATGATCCGAAGCATGCACATTAGGTCAAATGGCTGCCCTAAATTGCCCCATAGGTATGAACGTGTGTGTGAATGGTTGTTTGTGTCTGTGTTAGCCTGAGAGAGATAAGTGTGGCCTGTTCAGGGTCTATCCTGAAGACTAGGCCGATTGGTTATTCCAAATTGCCCCGAGGTTTGAATGGGTGTTTGTCCCAGAGAACAGGTTCTGCAGGGAGATGCAACGCTCTCAGCTAAACGTATCCATATCAACAGAAACTGTGAAGGTGGCCTCACAGCAAGAAGCTAGGTGAGGGTGTTTCTGTCTGTTCCAAATTGGCCCTTGGTGTGAGTGCGAATGTGAATAGGTGTGTGTGAGTGTTTGCCCAGCAATAGTCTGGGAAACTGTTCAGGGTGTACCCCACCTTTGCCCAGTGTTCCCTGTAACCCCAGTAACATTAAGCGGTTCGGCGAGTGAGTGAGTGAGTGAGCTTTGTCAGAACTTCTACACAGGATCTGATTGGATGCTAATCAACATTGCTGTAGTAATGATAAAATACCCGGTGGATGTATTACACTGATTCATCGCTAGCTGGGATATTTTTTCTGCCAGGTGTCGATTTTCCTGCAGGAAAAACTCCAGAATGCAGATGGGAGTTTTGTGATGGCGACGTCGGGGCCGGTGCCTCACGGTTCTGAAGTTCCAGGACTAATCAGGTAGTCTGTGCTGCTGTGTTTTTACCCTATGAAGCATCATTATAGATGTGGTGTATAGACAGATTTGTACACGTTTCCTACAAGTAATATTCATTTATCATTCAATAATTTTTTTGATCCGCTTAATCCTAATTAGGGTCGCGGGGAGTGTGGTGCCCATCTTGGCCAAATTTTCTAGAACTTTAATAGTGAGACAGAATTTATTTCAACCAAAGAGCTGGTGTTTGAGAAGGTGTTCAATTATCCCAGGCTAATATAACTAACGAGTTAATGATAGCAATCCGCCTTCGTGAATATCTGATGTGTTTTATCTTCCATTATCAGTTCATTTTCGCCAGATATAAAGGTCTCCTGGTGAAATCACCTTATTCACCTGTTCTACATCTTAATTTGGTTCTGCCTCTGTTTACAATTACAATAACAAGACTGTGTGACTGGAGGAACGATCTTGCGAATGCGTGATAGCTTGGCAGTACAACCTTGATTCATTCATTCATTCATTCATGAGTTGCTAAATCGTATTATGGTTATGGGGAGTCTGGAGCCTATCTCAGCCGACTCTGGGCAAAGGCAGGGTACACCTTGAACAGGTCACCAGTTCATTGCAGGGAAACACACACTCTGACCACTATGCCACTGTGCTGCCCCACACTGATAAGTGAAAGAAAGTGGAAAAAGTCAGAAGCAGGTAAAGGTGTATGATTACATGAATAATAAAAAAAATCATGCAGGGATCATCAACACTTGTGTACAGGAGTAAGCAAATGGTTTCAGAAAGACATTGTGTCCGCTTCCATTTTATTTCCAGGAGATATCACTGTATTTCATCTTTATTTAATATCCCCGTGAAGTGAATTCCTTACCTTTGTTAATGGCTCAGACATGGTTTCTGCTACAGTGTTACTATCGAGGTTCGATGGTTTCTGTCACCGTGTAATGTCCCTGTGTAGTTATAGGAAATATCAGTGCATCTGAAACACCGCTCGACCAATCAGATGATATATGTACGTGTTATACTGTATTTAAATACAGATATAAATTAAGTTTTTCTTTCTGTCTCAGGTATTTCAACAGCCGCGGCAGGGTGGTGAGGATTCGCGAGTTTGTGAGCGGAGGCAGCTACACCAGCACATTAAGAGACATGTCCGGGGACCGAGTGACTCGTCTGGGCAGTAACATGTAAACACCACACGATCATTCACACCAATATATAACATAATATCTATAACATCATTCTGTAACACCTGAGGCATCCCTGTGGGGAAGGGCTCTAGAAAGTTCTTCTTCATCAGACAGCACTCAGTTCTTCTCATGAGGTGTTTCTGTGAACTGTGCAGGTACAGTGTGAGACCGGTCACGGACACACACACCTCCGGAAGCTCTAAACACACCTGTAAAAGTGAACAGGTGAAAACTCACCTTCATTCAGACACAGTAACGTTATTACACAGAGCTTTCTGTTATTATATACATGTTTATGAACGGATCGTGTGCGTGTGTGTGTATGTGTTGGGTAGGTTAGCGATGATCCTAACCCTCTGGCGAAAGTGGAGTTGAACCTGTTAGCCAAACTGATGAGACAGATGGAGGTTTGGGATTTGGTTGGTGCTGATGGAGGGAGGAGACTGAATCTGTTCCCCTCGGAGCGGGATGAAGACGAGGAGTGAGTACACGCCAGCACTGAGCTTTAAAGCCATCGGGAGTTTCATGATGCTTCCCTGTGTAGGATCAGCTGCACCTCTCCTGAGGTGCGCTGTGTAGAAATAGTGAAAGGCACAACAATACAGAAATAAATTTAAAAGGGAGGGGGGGGGGTATAAAGAGGAAAAGGGAAAAAGAAATAAAATCCTAAATAAATAAATACATACATACATACATACATACATACATACATAAATGAAAATAATAATAATAATAATTAAAACAATAACAATAATCATAACAGTAATAATAATAATAATAATAATAATAATAATAATAATAGTTGTAGTATATACCTTGATGGAAGGAGAAAGTGTGGCGGTATGCAAATTGAAACAGACCGTGCAAATAAGCCAGACACTGTAATTAAAGATAGGAAAGAAAAAAACGTCTTTTATTTGATTTAGCATCTGAAAGCAATGTCTCAACAAAAACAGCAGAGAAAATAAGAAAATATAAAGACCTGGAAATGGAAACATCAAGAATGTGGGCATTAAAAACAGACATAGTACCAGTAGTGGTAGGAGATTTAGGGATAATACAACAGGACTCGAAAGAACACCAACAAAAGATACCTGGCAACAACAAGCAGGAAGAATTGCAGTAGATGTCCTACTGGGAGCTGCCCATATAATACGCAAAATACTCTCCACCGCTTCAACTTAATGTTTTCCTAAGCCTATGGCTCGAATGCATTTAGTACTAAGACTGTAAACATTGAGAATAATAATCATCATCATTGTATTATTATTATTTTATTTTTAATTTTTTTCAAAGCCTGACATCATTCTACTTTCATACTGCTTCATTTAAAATGTTTGAGTATTGTAACATTTATTATTATTATCACTATTGTTGTTGTTGTTGTTGTTGTCCTCAAAATGTTTGAGGAGCTCTGACTGATGAATCATGTCTCTACAGGACCACCAGGGCATCAGCGATGAATGAGGTGTTCAGTGTGGTGAACATTCAGGCTGTAAAGGTGAGCCAGAGCCTCGAGGCACGATTTGCATATTTCCTATGAGTGTTTTTCAATTTTTAAATCCTGGATAGGTGGAGGCCGGAGGCTCATAGAGCTCCTCCACCTTGAACAAGACACTTTTATGACCTGTTACCCAAACTCAGGCATTTAGTCAAGTCAAGTCACGTTAAGCTTTATTATCATCTCCACCACAAATACATCATACAGATTTTTCATGAGATGTTCATGGGCTGTTTCTTTTCTGTTTATAATGAAATCTTTATTCTGTTGAGGTTTTAAAAGTTGAACCATGTTCTCTCTAATAAATTAGTAGAAGCACTGCTACAGAAAAACTGTTTCTGAATCATTAGTGACTCTGTATGAGGACTGTGTGTTCCCCCTCAGGCCGACTCCGAGCTGGCCCGCATCGCTGCCGAGTTCACCGAACAAGAGTCCGAACAACTCGGTGACAAAGGAGACGACCTGCTGGCCATGATGGATGAACTCTAAACACACAGAAATATCTCTTCCATGCATAACACATGCCATTCCTATGTAATCATACAGAGTACCTTCAGAATTAATGGGTTTGGGGGGGTCAACACCTTTGACAGGCACCGAATGTTCATAAACTTATAATCTTGTGAAATGTTCCGAAACATTAAATTTCAGTTCGGTTTAAAGGCAGAGTTGGTCATTTGTTGTTATATTCTTCAAGATTCTCATAATATCCCGGTCTGAGGGAGTCACAGGGCTGCAAAAAACCTGTTTATTCAGTATAATTGGAATGATTGGATGGCCTCCTTGCCTGTGTACCTGTGTGTTCTCTGACTTAAGAATTAAACAAGACTAAGCACACATGGACGGCACGGTGGTGCAGTGGTTAGCACGTCCGCCTCGCAGCTAGAAGGTCATGGGTTCAATTTCCAGGCTCAGGCGTTTCTGTTGGAGTTTGCATGTTCTCCTTGTGTGTGTGTGTGAGTGGGTTTCCTCCATGTACTCCAGTTTCCTCCGACAGTCCAAAGACATGCACAGTAGGCTGATTGGCGGTTCTAGCCAATGGCCCTAGGTGTGAGTGTGTGAATGGTTGTATGTGTGTTGGCCCTGCAATGATCTGGCAAGCTATTCAGGGTTTATCCCACCTGCACCCAGTGTCGGCTAAAATAAACTCCAACCTCCCTGTGACCCTAACAGGATAGAAAGCAGTTTGACAAATAAGAGATTGAGCAGGTAAGCAGATGTTTTTCAAAAGTTCACACACTACTCATCATCTAAGAGCAGTATTCAAGTAGGATGTTTACATTAATTTTAAGTGTTTTCTACATGTGATTATGAGGCAGTTAGATATGACAACAACATGTTACATTCCCTCCTCGAATTGTACAACCCCCACCCACAGCTCTCTCTCTCTCTCTCTCTCTCTCTCTCATGGACTCACCCTCCAGTTCTAATCAGGCAATGTGCGTTCATGTATTGTGGAGCGAGGGCTGATGAGCCATCTTCTTTCTCTAAAATCACCAACCCTGCCTTTAACACGAGAGCATGTGAGTAATGTGCAATAAAAACAACCACATGTGACACATTAAATTAAAATATAAATACTTGTACATGCATGTGTAAACATCACAGGTGTAAATGTCGTGTGAAATATGTGTGATGTTTCTATAACGAATTGATTTTTATTTTATCGCTTGTTTTATTTATTTATTTATTTATTTGACTGAAAGTTGATTTGTTCTTGTTATATTTGTGGTAAGCCAACACGTTCCCATTTCACATACTAATTCTGAGACCTTACATTCCACAAAATACCAAAAAATGAAGGATAACAAGTTTTAACATTATTATTTATTGAAGCATTTACCTAAAGCATTTTTTAATACATAATAATTACATAAAAATTATGTACACTGATAATATAATGAAATGTTTAAAAGTATCAGGTTTCATTATATATAAATGTGATCAAATCCATTTCCAAACTTTTCCATTTTTACAGAATCAGATTAATTTCATATCCATTTCACTACTCTTGCTGGAATCAGCCAGGTGGTGATTGTGCATGTCACAACACTAGTGTTACACTGCTATAATTTATAAGTTGCTATTAAACGTGTCTGCAAAATAATTCTTTAATTACTGGTGACAAAGGGCAGCCTTGGTGGAGTCCAACCCCCACTGGAAACGAATTTGAGATGTTGTTACCAATACAGACCAAGCTCTGGCTCCAGCAATATGGAGACCGAACGGCCTGTAGCAACAGGTCCGGTATACCATATTCCCGGAGCACACCACACAAGATAGCCCGAGGGACATGGTCGAAAACCTTCTCCAAATCCACAAAGCACATGTGGACAGGTTGAGCAAACTGCCATGCCCCCTCCAGGATCCTGTAGAATGTGTAAAGCTAGTTAAGAGTGCTGCGGCCGGGACGAAAAGCACATTGTTCCTCCTGAATTCAAGGTTCAACTATCGGCCAGATCCTCCTCTCCAGTACTCCTGAATAGACTTTTCCTGGGTAGGCTGAGGAGTGTGATTTCACAATAATTGGCTATAATATGATAATTTAATAATAAGCACAAACAACAGTCAGGACTCGTCCCCCAACCTGGAGGTGGAGGTAAGCTGCCCTTTCGTCAACTGAAGAGAATCCCAACATGTAGGCACCAAGACAGGGGGCAACAAGGATGCCCACACCGGCTCGCCGCCTCACCCCATGAGCAACTCCAGAATACAGCAAGGTCCAGCGCCTCTCAATCAACTGTTCATGATTGAACGTGTTACAATCAGTTAGTTATTGAAATGCTTCAATCAGGTTTTATGCTCAGAAATGAATAAGGAGATAAATCTTATTCATTTTATGTGAGGAAACTGAGCATCAAAGCTACTTTTAAAATAAAATATGCAAAAAAGAATTAAACAAACTAATGAAAACTTCATGAAAAACATGCCACTTTACGTTTTACATGTCCTTTATTTAATTCTGTATAAAATATAAAGGATTTTTAAAAAAATACCCTGCTGTTTGGTCTGCGGCCGCTAGAGGGAAACACCGCTCTTCAGTAATAAATGACATCACCAGCACACGGAAGTAGGAGGTGGAGCACATTTAACTGTTGATGATGTTATAGCGGTTATAAAACATCACCGAAAACAGGTAACGAGTCTCTGCTATTAGAGGCATTTTATATAATCAGTTGTATGTATTGTGCACATGATAGAATTTTTTAAAATATGAAAATAATTCGGAATGATTATTAGTTAAGCATTTCTTCCGGGTTGAACTTTTGGTGTAAAAATCCGCGTGTACCCCGAACAGATCAAACAATCATGTAGTGCACTGGGTAGGGTGTATCATACAGATACATTAGTGCTTTATGTAGTGCACTGGGTAGGGTATATCATACAGATACATTAGTGCTTTATGTAGTGTACTGGGTAGGGTGTATCATACAGATACATTAGTGCTTTATGTA
>JAOUQZ010036248.1:0-14142 GCA_028564935.1 Neosilurus hyrtlii
GTGTGTGTGTGTGTGTGTGTGTGTGTGTGTGTGTGTGTGTGTGTGTGTGTGTGTGTGTGTGTGTGTGTGTGTTTTTTTGAGATCAGTGTTGTGATATGTTGTTATTTCTCTTCCAGTCTGAGTGGGTGTAATTTGAAAGAGGAAAGTTGTGGAGTTCTGTCCTCAGTTCTCTCCTCAAACTCCTCCAGACTGAGAGAACTGAATCTGAGTGTCAATAAACTGATTCAGGATTCAGGAGTGAAGCTGCTCTCTACTGGACTGAAGGATCCACACTGTACACTGGAGATACTGAAGTACACACACACACACATACACACACACACACACTCTCTCTCTCTCTCTCTCTCTCTCTAATCCCTAAAATTATTTAATTTGGGATTTTATTTGAAGTAAATCCAGTACAGTAATTGTGATGAATTTGATTTAAATTTAATACAATTCTTGAAGCTGAGATGAGATTTATTAAAAGAATTGAAAAGAAATTTTTGTTCCACAGGAATTTGTGTGTGTTTTTCCCGACCGCAGCCCACTGTCTACTTAAAAGCCTGGTGCTTTTTAAAGGTTTTTTTTTTTTCCTGCCAATTATTATTATTATTTTTTTTAACCAAGAAAGTCCAGCAAAACGGCACACTTGAAGAGGCATATCAAGTCTTGGGAAAGCCTGGCATATTCTTGTCCTCCCCTCCAGACTGTTACTTGTTTCATGCTATAAAATAAAATACACTTTTTTTATAAATAAAAAAAATACACTTGTTTAACAGTGTAAACAGAATTTTCTGTGCCAGATGCAAAAGGTAACTTCGTTTTTTAGCTGATAAAATACACTATTACTGCTGTACAATGCATTGTTCATTTGAATAGAACGGATTTTAACCCAGTCACACTGAGGAAGCGCATGATGTTTCTGGTGTGTATAACGTGCATGAAACCTTTCATCTGGAGAAGTTTTCTGGAGCTCCACTTTTAGGCAGAGTCTATATCTTTATACTAACGTATGCAATGTGTTTTGTGCAATGACTTATGAGAGTTGATGATGCTGAAGGGAGCTTGTAAACCTATATGATTACAAACAGTGATCACACAGAACAACTTGGTTATATTATAACAGACAAGATTTGTCGGCTTGAATGTGTTCATTGTAACGTTCAGTGTGAAAATGGCAAAGCACTAAAGATCTCCCAGCCAGCCAATACTTGGTGCATATTTCACTACTAAATGAACTGGTAAAGCAATTCTTAATAATTATGGATGATGCAAATCAATCTGATTTGGGCAATTATTTGGTGAGTGCCTGTGAATTTTTTGAGTTGGCGACTATCAGCGATGATCTGCGATTATTGGCAGTGGTTGGCAACCATTTCTGAATGTCTTCTTTGTAGTTGGCGACCATATTGCTAACTATCCCCAACTGTGGTTGCAGACAGTCATGGACAGTTGCAGATTGTCTGAGAATTTGTTGGCTACAAGCAGCAATCGTAGTTGTAGACCAAGCTGACGATATCCGTGACCATAGTTATTGGTCCAAGGACAGAACCTGGAGGCACCTATTAAATTTAAAGGAAATAGATAGGAGAATGAATAATGTGACATTTTTTATTATATTTTATTTATAAATTAAAGAGAAATTTAAGAAAAATATATGATAAAAAAGACCAGTTTAACTGGTTTTCATGTGAATTTGGGACGTTTGCTAACAGATGTTTACTTTCTGCTGTTTCTTCTGGCATTTTCATTCTGCATGATTTCTGCAGACTCATCAATACTATAAATCTGATTCAGAGTGAAATCTGATGCTCCATTTGGTTGTTCAATAAAGTTAAACATGTGTCATATGTGTGTTTTGCACCAAGACAAATTATACAAACAAAAACAAATAAATTATATTTATAAACATTTAGGCAGTTATATGTCTCTTGCTTTATTCTCTCCTTCGATCCAGGCCAAATCGGAGGCCTTGATAAAGAGGACAAAATAGACTTTCATTTTAAATAGTTTTGGCGAGTTTCACCAGATAGCACGGTCACCCGATAACGTGGATAATTGTTTTATCTTGTGACAGTGAAAAATAAAGATGAATAGTGGCATGTTTTTGAAAGAGAATTTAAAACCATAGATTATGTGCTGTTTTCTCAGTGGAGTGGTGGTGCAGATGGATAAGCACCATGTTGATATGTTAGTGATCTTTTTAACGTGAAGGAATGGATTAAAATCCGGCTGCAGTTATTGTAATTATTTATAAGTTTATTCAATTTGTTTGCTTTATTTTTGCTCTTTTATTCATTTTATGAGACACGACATATGTTTCACTTTATTGTACACCAAAGTGGAGCACATTTCACTTTGAACGAGAGTAGTCGTCTTGACAAATCTGCAGAAGTCAAACAGAAGTAAGGTAAATGTCGGCGGAATGGACGGAGTGTAAACATCTGTAAGCCAATGTCACCAGTTAACATGAAAATCAGTAAACCAGAACACCGGGTCAGAGTGGTGCATACTCTTTACTTGTACTCTATACCCCAAAAGCACGGCCAGACCCATGTTAATGATTATTCACGACTTATCTTGGTTGTCCATGTTATGTCCTTGTACCAGTTTGTATTAACAGTATCTAACATGAAAACTAGTTAAAACTACAAAAAAAATAAATAAATAAAAATAGTAGATGCGAACTTGATTTCGGTTTTATAAGTAAATCTGAGTGATTGATGCTGTAATTGTGAGATGAGTTTCTCTCTACAGGCTGGTTAACTGCAGGATTACAGGTGAAGGTTGTGATGCTCTGATTTCAGCTCTGAGATCAAATTCATCATCACACCTGAGAGAACTGGATCTGAGTGATAATAAAGTAGGAGATTCAGGAGTGAAGCTGCTCTCTGGCCGACTAAAGGATCCTCACTGTTCACTGGAGATACTGAGGTATGTACACACACACACACACACACACACACACACACACACACACACACACACTGTATAGTGTTTAAAAAGTAGTTTACAGAGCGAACTCATATCATTCATAATTTTTTGTGATAGTCAATTTCAAAGATTGAGCTACTTTAATAAATGCAGTTTTTCTCTTGTCTTTTTGTATCAACCCTGGTGAGGAAGCCAATAAGCTGACATTACCTTCATTCCTTAGTGTTAATGTGTGCTAAATTACAAACCCTTGCCTCTGTAATAGAGTAGTGCTGTAGAGTGTATAGCAGTCATTCATATTTTACAGAGTACACTTCTAAAGGTCATTTGTCTATAAAATCATATTTGTATTATATTACAATTTGAGTATAATGTTATTGTATCTGTCACTATGACTATTCTACCTAAACTAGTATACAAACATAACTATATATAATATTAGCTGACTTTAAATATATACCAGGAAATTGAGGAGGTCAGAGGATAGGTAAGCTGTGTGACAATGGTGAAGGTGCTGTAGGTTAGGTCTTCTAATTCTAAAGATGGCAAGACAAGCTGACTGATCAATTTAAGGGCAGTATCAGGACAAAATAATGGAAAATAAGAAAACATGTCATTTAAGTAAATAGGGACCAAAATGGCTCTGAGATGAAAATAATGTGAAAATGACTCAACAGAATCAAATTAAAGAAGGAGGCACCATAAGGCACTCAGAGATGTTGTATGGGGGAATTCAGAGGGGTTTTTCCGACCAGCTGCTCTCTTCAGAAATGCATGTTGCTGACTGCATAGCTGAATCAAGAAACTGCTTATTCTCATCTTTTTGAGTGAGATGTCACTTATTTTTACCAAGTTCTTAAATGTTTGTTAAAATCAATGGGTAAGAACAAAGAAAGCTTAAAGGAATTGGTGTAATTAAACGTCCTCCCAGCGATATGTCTGCTCAGAGAGGGCTCTGAGTTCTGACATATTTATTGGTGCTAAAACCCAGGATCTAGCGCGAAAAAAGCCTGAAGTGAGTCTGAAACCTGAGTTAGGATCGTGAATACTACGGACTACAGAGTGCCGGCATCAAAATAAGAAGGTAAGCAGACACCTGTTACACTCAAAGTCTGTGTTAGATTTATATATGTAGTCTGAGTAAAGTGACCCTGGTGAAAGGCATAGGCGGTTGGCTTCACGTCAAGAACTAGAAAGTAAAAGTAGAAAAAAGCAGAGAACAGGCAGACAAATGTGTATTAAAGATTAATAAGTAAATAAGAGTGCACAAGAAAATTCCTGAGGAATTAGGCAGGTGGTACAAGCAGCTGAGATGGGTGCCAGCCTCCCGTGACCCTACTTAGGATTAAGTGGTTCTGAAAATGAATAAATGAATGATGCAATGGGCTGAGACAGTGAATCTGGAAATAATAACAGGCAAATTAAAAGGCGAAGCAATATACTGGTCAAATGAGGATGAGAAGAAGGCGGCACTGTATCCAAGGGAAGGACAGGAGAGGGGAAATTTCAAGCTAGAGGGAGAACTGGAGAAAAACACAGAAAGCCTGGAGTGGAACTCAAGGTATAATGGAGAACTGACAGTGGAAAATGAGCTGTGCAATGAACTTCATAAATTTCAGACGAACCTGAGGGAAGGATATCACGTAAGATTGCAATGGCAGAAGAGAACAAAGGTATAATCAAGTACATTCGCAGTAAAAGCTGAAAATAAAATGGATTGACTGTCAAGAGCAAACAGCACAAACGGAGTATTCTAATGTGGGTGAGCTTGGTGGAGATGTCATGCCTACAGGCAGAAGATGAAATGAGGGAGGCAAGGAAATGAATGGATAGAATGGAGGCAGCATTGGAACCATACCAAAGTGAGAACCTAAGCAGGTAACTACAACGAAAGATGTATGGAATGGAGCAAATCCAAAGTGAATATGCAACACTGAGCATCAGAAGATTAAAAGTAAATGAAGATGAGTTATATCAGCTCCACCAGGGTGTAAGGGATGCATGCAGTGCATGCAGTGGGATGGAGCAAAAAATGGAGGAAACTCAGCCAGCACTGGAAGAAGTAAGTTAGACAAGGAAAGAAGGAAAAAATGCAAAGCCACCAGTGCAAAGTAGGACCATAAAATTGAGATCCAATGCAGCTAGACAAAACACAGGAAAAGAAAGAGAGAAATGCCTCCCAGATGGTGAAGAATTGGATGATGAGCAAATCAAGGCCCCGAGTACCCAGTAATAATAAAAGGCCATAAGATGGCCTATGTTCTTTGTTTATTCATGGACCTAACGGGACTGATCGGCAGGTTACCAAGCATCTGAGAAGGAGCCCCAAAATGGATCACATGTTTTGAGGAACAGACAATTTGGCAGATGTTGGCATTAAGAGAGAGTTAAGCCATATGATCTCAATCACTGGCAAGGCCAAAATAATCGACTCTGCACATCTGAGAAGAGAGAGCAAAGAACAAAAATGCAACCCAAGATCGTTTGTGAAATATCGCAGTCAACTCTGGTGGACACTGAGGGTCACATACCCAATGCAGGCGTATCCTGGGAGAGTGGAAAAGATAAAAATGGAAGAGAATGAAAGTGAAAGTGTTGCGGAGTACTTGTTGAGGCTGCCAAAGGCGTGGAGAAAAGAGATGGGAGGAGCATGAGATAAAACCAAGCCAGACCCTATTCCACATTATGGTGATGAAAGCTCTCCCAGTGAAAGTCCAAGAACAACTGGATACAGTGATGGGACGGAACACAGTGGCCTGGCCCACCTTTGAGGCCAACATAATATATTATGTGCACCTGCACAGATGAAGGGAGAGAGGCTGAAAAAAGTGGCTGAAAGCTTTGTGATGCAGCTCCACAAGGTCCATCTGAGTGAGTTGGCCTGCAGCAAACAAGAAAATATGAAAAGGAAGAGAAAAAACATAGCAAAACAGGTATCAGTACTGGGCGCACAAACAATGGTGCCCCCAATGACTCAGCCTGCACCTCAGCCAGTGCCCATAACAGTGGTTCCATCACAGCAGGTACAACCTGCCTACTATTCTCCTCCACCCCACGTGATGTATCCTCAGTATCAACAGTACCCACCGTAAAATAGAGGATGGGGTCAGGGACAAGGATGCAGTCAAGGAGGAGGATCATGGCAGCAATCCCCTAGAGGAAAGGCTTCAATGAACCAAGGAGGAAGAGGAGGATGATGCTGGGTATACCAAGACCCAAATCATCTGAATTGAGACTGCCACAATGCCTACCAACAGGGAGGACCAATGACACCACTGAGAAATAACCCCCAGCAAAATCAAGGATGGCAAGGTCAAGAGAACTGGGCAGGACCCTGCATTGGACCCAACCACCTGCCTCAGGGAGCAACCCTGGGTACCATGTGAAAAAGCCCAGAGATGTCAGAGAAATTCACTCATCATTTTTACAAGAGATCTTTATTGTCAACTGTTGCATGAACTATGAAAATCAGTTTAGCCACAAAATGAAGATTATGAAACTATGTGGAACAAACAGGTAACAAAGTCACAGTACACTCTTAAAACCCTCAATTTCACAACAGTACTCCAGGGAGTTGCTGCAACAATCCAACTACCTTCACAAATTTAACAGTGGAACCAAGTTTCTAATGCTGCTTCCCATGTCTCCCTGCTGATTGGGCAGATTTTCAAATCAAAAGAGTTAGGGCCAATAGTGAAAGAAGCAAGTCAGGTGACACAGTGGACACAGCTAGGACAGGGAGTCTATGTTTCACCAGATAGAAAGTTTCTAAAGAGCGGGTAGTGAAAGATGAGGTAGAGAAGGATAATGTAAAACAACTGCCCCAGTGGGCAGAAGAGCAGGAGCTCACAGATGAGGAAAGGGGGGAAGCAGTTATGGACCAAACCCCGAACAGATGTAGGATTAGTGAAGTCAGCAGGTTTAATCAAGGTACAGCTTAAACCAGGAGCACACTTGACATAATCAAAACAATATCCCCTGTCAAAAGAAACAATAAAGGGGATAAAGTCAACAATTAAGGAACTAGCTGAAACAGGAGTCTTAGTCCCAACCAGAAATCAGAGCAACACTTCATCGTTTTGGTCAGAAAACCAAATTCAGGCAAATGGAGACTGGTCCATGATTTGCGACCAGTAAACTGAGTGTTTATAGCAGAAAGTCCACTTTTCCCTGATCTACATACCCTTTTGTCTAACATTCTGAAAAATCAAAATGGTATACAGTAATTGATCTATGATCAGCATTCTTTAGTGTTATGTTTGCATTTACCTATGGCAACAGGTTATTGTGTCAGTCCATCAGTTTTCCACCATTTCAACCAAATATTGGCACGAGAACTGGCCGAATTGTAAGTGTCCTATACTATGCTTCAGTACGTGGATGGCCTATTCATTTGCAGTCAAACTAAAGAGCAATGTGTGCAGGACTCTGTTTCTCAAACAAATGGTGGAATGCTTAGGTAGAGTACTCGAAGGCAATTCACAAAAAATTACTCCAGAGCATGTTCAAACAATCAGGAAAGCTCCCAGGCCTCAAACTGTAGAGCACATGCTTTCCTTTTTTGGGTTTAGCTGGATTTAGCCGACAATGGATTTGTGATTTTGCATTAAAAACAGATCTGCTCTGAGACATAGTAAAAGCAGCAGGCTTTGTCCAGCATCAAGTTGGAATGGACAAAGGAGGCCAAAGCAGCATTTGACATGCTGAAGGCTGCCTTGTCATCTGCACTGGCACTGGCATCCCCTGATTATGGTGTGACATTCTCTTTGTATGTATCCAAGAGAAAAGGGTTTTCTTCAGCAGTGCTAGCACAGAAACAAGTGGGCATGGGGAAAAGATCTAGTCAAGGCAGCAGGCCATACCCATTCATCTTTCCAAAGCCATGCTTGTCTCAATAGATATGATCACAGCCAACTTCCCAGCAGAATCAGCTTGTCAATGGCTGGGACTGAGTGCAGTACAGAACTGAGGTTGGTGTAAAATTGGTTGATGGTCTCCTCTGTGCTCATCAGTGTGGGAGGATAGGCACCGAAGATGGTTACATGATGCCTGTGACTCAGTGGAAGGCTGACTTTTTTAGTAGCCTTTCATCGATGCCGACAGGCAAGTCACGAAGCTGTTTCATCAGGCTAGCCTTGATTGCAAGGCCCACTCCGTAGATTGTGTCCTGATCTTATCCTCACCCTTCCCAGAAATAGGTGTAGCCATTGGCCAGCTCAGTGGGAGATCCCTCCTAGGCAAGCCTAGTTACACTCAAGGCTGCAATGTTGATAATGTAGCATGCCAGTTCCTAGGCAACAAGAGTTGTTCTCCTCTAGGGGCTTGACACATTTCCCCTGTCTATAAGAGTACAGACATTCCATGTGCCTATCTGGAGTTTTTTTATTCTCTTGTTGTTTTGACAGGTGGATGATCTGCCAGCCAGGTTAGCTGAGAAGATGTTCGTAGGGCAGGCATTGTTTGAGCCACCTTTTCTAGGCCTCTCCCAGTCAAAGGGTGAGCAGTGCTACCCTGAACATGGTTGCTCAGCCATCTTGTATGGTTTGAGACACCACTGCTGCTAGGTGTTCAGAAATGAACGACCACACTGGTGACCTCTCTGGCTGCATTGGATGGCCATGTTGTCTCAAGTGCTCCAGCATGCCCTCTGCACTCCACAATGCACTGCTGCAGTGCATTTCCAGCTGTTGAACCCCAAAGATTTCTTCTGCCTGGATCACCAATGCAGTCCTCACATGCTAGAAATAAGCAAGTCTCTATGTCGCTGAAGGTTCAGATTCATCAGTTACCCTCAAACTGGCTCAGCCAGCCTGTCAAAGCTGTTGCCTAAGAAGTGGCCATTGCTACATGCTAGCAACTACAAGGAGCCACAAGTGAGAGATTGTGCTGGTGAGGACTAATAAAGTATGACCCACTTCAAAGTAGGACAGCCCCATACAACCCAAATCTGCATATAAATAGTACAATAGCTCCCACAAGCCCACATGTAAATATAGCCATAACTAAATCCAGGCTGAGAAAAGATGCCATACTTGCTTTTAGAATGTTATTAAAGAGATAGAGGGAACATGAAAAGGAGTTGCACTACATTCCATACTTTTTACTTGTCTGTGGTAGACATGTGAATAACTTTCTCTTTCTGTCAGAGTATAAAACTGGCAGTGGCGATAATTTTGTGTATGTGTTTTTAAACAGAGTTCAAAACCCAAAGTTGCAGCAGGAGCACAGACAGCAGGTGAGGTCATGTGATTTAACAAGTTTGTTTTAATGTCATTTTTCTCATGTTTATCTTTTGTGTTGCTAATATTGAGTGAGAAACACACTGGCTCAATTGAAAAAATATTAATACATGTAATTATTTTGTGTGCAGTTATTATTAATTTCTTTTTAGCAGCACACAGCAGTCCCAGAGGCATTCGTTCCTGAGGAGTCTGTTGACACCGGTGCATACAGGTTTTGACATGAACTTATCTTATTCTATAGTTCACAAAAATTAGGGTAATTGTAGACATTATTCTCACCTGTCTTTGTAACTTTTTTTTTTTTGCTCTGCAGGTTTCGATGCCCTCATCCTGGTCTGTTTCAGTGTAAATTGACCAATATTGGCTTTGAGATGGAAGGGAATGGGATACTGCAGTATCCTGGGATAAAAGTTGCTTGAAGGACATGGACCAATTCCAGCCTGCCGGACCCCTCTACGACATCACTTGCTCTGAAGGCTTGCTTCACTATCTGTTCCTCCCACATTGTGAGATATTCACTGGTAAGATTATTTTGAGTTAACATGTTATACTATTCAATCACCCAACATAATGAGGGTGCCAAAACTAATGGAAGTCATTAATTTTCTTTGTAAAGCAGTGCCAAAAACGCTAGAAGCATGTTTTGTGTGGTGAACGTGTCAGAAGAAAGTTAAAATCAGGTTACCTTTATGGTAATAGTAAAGACAACCTTTCTCAGATCACGATGCATCACCTGCTGGTTTCATGACTAGCTGGTTGTTTTCAAGACTAAACAACATGATATATGTACATTCCATGGTCACTGTCGTAAGTTTTTATATATCTAATAATTTCATAGAGTAATAATTTATCTAAGTTCTTATTTTTTATGAACCCAAATGACCCCCCCCCCCACACACACACACACACACACACACACACACACCCCACCTTCCTTCCCATTTGCTCACTTACAGTTTACTACTATACAGTTACTCAAAATACCTGACAATGGGGGGTTTAGTGTAACTTCAACAGTATAAATCATATATAGGGCATGCTTTAAATAGAGGTAAAACTTTAAAAAAATTAATTTCGTGCAAAAGTTCAACTCAAAAGGTGAAACAAATATATCATATAGACCCATTACATGCAAAGTGATGATTATGATTTGATGATTATGGCTTACATCTTATGAAAACCCCAAATCCAAAATCTCATAAAATTAGAATATTACATGAAATCAATAAAAGAAATGATTTTAAATACAGAAATGTTAGCCCTCTGAAAAGTATAATCATGTGTATGTACTCAGTACTTGGTTTGGACCCCTTTTGCATGAACTACTGCCTCACTGCGGCGTGGCGTGGATGTTATCAGCCTGTGGCACTGCTGTGGTGTTATGGAAAACCAAGATGCTTCAATAGCGGCCTTCAGCTATTCTGCACTGTTCGGTCTCATGTCTCTCATGTTTCTCTTGGAAATGCCCCATAGATTCTCTATGGAGTTCAGGTCAGTTTGCTGGCCAACTCACAGTAATCAGTAAAGCAGCAAGCACAGTATTCCCATAGTCATTGAACCAGGTATTAGTACTTGAGGCAGTGTGTGCTGTTGCCTGCTGGAAAATGAAGTCAGCATCTCTATAAAGCTTGTCCTCTGAAGGAAGCATGAAGTGCTCTAAAATGTCCTGGTAGACAACTGCATTGACCCTGGACTTAATAAAGCACAGTGGACATGGCTCCACAAATCAACATAGACTATAGAAATTTCACACTGGACTTCAAGCATCTTGGATTGTGTGCCTCTCTGTTCTTCTTCCAGACTCTGGGACCTTGGATTTCAAATGAGATGCAAAATTTGCTCTCATCAGAAAAGAGGACTTTGGACCACTGAGCTACAGACCAGGTAGCCTGGCGTTGTTTGATGTTCAGGAGCAGCTTGACAAGTGGAATACGACATTTGAAGCCCATGTCCAGGATCTGTTTGTGTGTGGTGGCTCTTGATGCACTAACTCCAGCCTCACTCCACTCAGTCCCTGTTGCTTGTGTACTTTTTTCCCTCAGTGTCATCTTTTTTCCAAAACAAGCTGAAATGTGGGTGAATCTTTTCACAATATTATTTATTGAAGATGCCGAGAAACCTAAATTCTCTGCGACCTTGCACTGAGAAAGGTTCCTTTGGAAATGGTAGTCTGACTTTCACATGAATGGCCAGACTTAGGTTTCCCAGCAGAACATTGCTCAAAAGCATCACACTGCCTCTGCTAGCTTGTCTTCTTCACTTTGTGCACTCTAGTGCAATCACTTCCCCATGTCCCCTTGCTATCTGCATAATATAAGAGAAAACAGGACATAGTACATGATCTGGTTTTGGTGTTTGTATAGCTTTTGTAAGTTCTTTTGAAAGAAGACAAGGTTTAGCATGGGCTAAAATTGTGGCTAGAGTATGGCTGTAATGATTCCACCATTATTTTTTCACCTAACCATTTCCCTCACAATAAACACATCAACCACAGAACTGACTGTTTGCTTATTGTTTAATGTGTCCCAGTCCTGGACATTCGCTGGTGTTGCAAGATAACCAACACCGAGTATTTAATGATGCAGTATACCATAACTGGAGAAATAACTTCCATAAAAAAGGATGTGAATATGTCGGCTGGATTTTGGCTATTTCTTCTCAGATTCTTTTACCACTTCATATGTTTCAGATAAAAATCAGACTGATCTAGCTGTGGTACACATCAGTGAGGGTAATGTGGAGATCATTCAGCCACAGGAAATAACAAACACACACGTGATCATCAGAGTCGAAGGTCTCTCCTGGTTTGGCCTTGGAGGAAAAAAAAAGCAAAAATTACAGAAAAACATCCATGCCCATGTCCTTTTGTTCTACAAAGAAATTATTGGAAAACAAATTAGGAAAAAACTGGACATTCACTTGTTGCCAAGAAATGTGAAACCTGAAGAGGTAATTTACTATTCACTTTCATCAGTTCATTTTAATTGTAGCATTTCATGTTTAATGTTTTAATTTCCATGTATTGTTTACATGGGCTGTTGAATGTTAAAATTATACAAGGGACTCCTTTAAGTAGGCACTTGCATACTTTATGACTGTCTCTTGTTTATTGTTGTACAGAGAAGAGTAGTCCCAGCTACACTAGTGAAATCTTTTCTTAGTTCCAATAAATAGTGTTATCAGAATTAAATATTGCTCAAATTTTAATCAAGTACATAACTCTCCACTGTGATAAAAATAGTAGCTTTTACCTGTTGAATTTTTTAATTGCACTCAGAATTACAAACTAACTTTTACTTGTATTTTCATGCAGTCTATTTGCATGTAAGCACCATTTATAATCTAACTGGGGTTTTTTTTTCGAGATCCTTTGTCCATCAAAAATGTCTTCTCTGGAAAGTAGACATTACATGTGACTGTATAGCTTGCTAAAAAAATATAATTGGGATTGGATGTGAAATACTTTCTGTACAGTGTTCCACATCAGCTTGAGTTTTATTTTTGGACCACTGTGAACCCAAAAAGTCTACCCTGATTGTGAAACAGCCCACATATAAAATGCTGAAAATCCTTTTTTTTGTTTTGTGGTAAATACAATTTCCACTAAACTCTCAAATCTGCTGTTTGTTTTTTTTTTTTTTTTCTTTCAATTGAGCATTAAGTTTGTTGTTTTTTCTTAAATATTCCTCACTTGACTCTGAAGGTGCAGAAACGTCATCAGGACTGTACTTATATTTCGTGCAGCTCATATGCAAAACTGACCCCTGGGAAAACATACAAACCACTCTGTGAACAATATGAATTTCAGCCAAAGGTAAACTACAGTTTAATTTGTGAAGATATCACATTTCATAACTCTTTGATGTTGTGTATTAAGATATCTTTGGTTTTCTTAGGCTCAGGAATTTGTGTGTGATGATGATGACAGCTATCATCCCACATTTGAGGTGATCAACATTAATGCCGACGTTGAAGATCTCACAGTCGGTATTTTGGATGAAAATGGTGAGGAGGTGTGGAAACGTCGAGTCTTTCTTACAGGTAACCAAAAGTAAATTTTTATATTCTAACAGAAACCAACTGTTTAACAGAATTTCACTGTCTGTCCTGTTCCCTCAGCTACTAGACGACCAGGTTCAGATAACACGGAAGAAGGTAAACCATCCTCACTGAAAGATATAATATTCATGTTTACATTTCATGCAGTTTGTTTCCAGAAGAGTAAAGTGTGAATTGTAACATGGATAAATTAAAAAATCTAAATTTAAAATCTTTAAAGAAGTGCTGAGCCTGTAATCTTCTTATGCATCATGTATAAATAATCACTTTAATATATTTTAATAAACTACTTAGTTTGTGATACAGAAACTTATTGATCTGAAATTATTTTGATTAATCACAATACATGTATTTATGATAAACATCAGCTGAAAAATCCTACAGTGCACAAATAATAATTTAATGTTTATCTTATCTTAGAATTTGTGGATAAACACAGAGATGAGCTCATACAGAGAGTCTTGTCAGTGATGGAAATAGCAGATTCTCTACTGTCCAAGAGATTCATCACAGATGAAATGTACAGTGAGATTAATCAGGAAACAACACCACAGAAAAAAATGCGTAAAGTGTATGACTTTCTCAATTCAAGAGCTGCAAAAGCAGAATTTTATAACCTCCTTCAGAAGAAGGAGTCATGGTTAATAAATGAACTGCAGTAAACATTGTGAGGATAAAGATGAACATTTATCAAAGCTTTTAAAATTAATGGTGTTAGTCATTTTAATTATGTTTCTTTAATATATATATATATATATATATATATATATATATATAAAGATCTTGAGTCGATTTTGCGTAGAACAGTACTCGAAGTAGAGCTAAATATATTGTATGTGGGAAAAAATAACAGTACTACAATTTCATCCCGACAAGCCAGCTTGTCGGGATGAAATTGTAGTACTGTTATTTTTTATGTCATATA
>JAOUQZ010036316.1:0-14139 GCA_028564935.1 Neosilurus hyrtlii
CGATTCCACCAAGTTCCCTCAAGATCATCACGATTCCACCAAGTTCCCTCAAGATCATCACGATTCCACCAAGTTCCATCCAGATCATCACGATTCCACCAAGTTCCCTCAAGATCATCACGATTCCACCAAGTTCCCTGGAGATCACCACAGTTCCACCAAGTTCCCTCAAGATCGTCACAATTCCACCAAGTTCCCTCTAGAACATCATGATTCCTTCAAGTTCCATCAAGAACACCACGATTCCACCAAGTTCCATCAAGAACAACACGATTCCACCAAGTTCCCTCTAGATCATAACAGTTCCACCAAGTTCCCTCCAGAACATCACGATTCTCTCAAATCATGGAGATTGTGGACATCATGGCCCCAGTGTAAACCCAGGGTAAGATTGGTAAGGTTAGTGGATTTTTTGGCAGGGCAGTGTATGTACCTCATTCATATACATTATATACACATGGGCCTAAAACATGCATAGCACTTTTACCTGATCAGAACTTTACGAGAAGAAGCTGTAGAGATAGGAAAATACAACTATCCCCAGGATGATACAACACAACATGATCATCATTTTCTTCTACAAAACAAAAGCCATTGATTGGAAGGGACAAAAGATAAACAGAGAGAGAGACAGAGAGCGAGAGAGAGAGAGAGAGTGGATAGGGGGAAAAACATGTCAAAAATAAAGATAATGAATTACATATATACACAATTTAATAAAATCTTAATACTTTTTATGTAATATATATGCGTGTGTGTGTGCCTCTATCCATACCCACTGAATATTAGCAATTATTCATTCTGATTGGCTAATCTACTACTAGAATATCACCTCATATACCATCAGGAGCTGCATCACTACAAAACAAAACAACAACAAACAATCAAAAAACCCAGAAGCTGTTGTGACTGCACTAAGCTAAAAGCTAACGCTAGCTGATCGGTTCTTCCGTTCATTATATACTGCACAAAAAGCAAGAACAAATTTTTTTCCCCCACCAAAGGCAACTTTATTAGCCTGGTGAAGGAAACCACTATATTTCTTATAATAAAGTAGATAAAACTAATAATCTATTTAGCTCCCTCTGATTGTATATGACTAATAGCTATGATGTCATATATGGTAAAAGGTCATGGAATAACTGTTACACACACACACACACGTATATACGGGCTGTTTCACAATCAGGGGAGACTTTTTGGGTTTACTGTATCTCAAAAATAAAACTCCTAGTTTTATGTGGTTTCTTGTTACCAGTCAACACCTTATAAGACTAGAATAATTTGTGTGAGGTGCCAGAGCTACAGATCTAATGGTGTCTAAAGATGAAAGTATAACAGGTACAGGGTCTCTAGAATCTGTACATCTGCTTGTAGTGTATCAGAAAAAGGCACACAAAAATTAATTTGTCTCACTAAACACATTATCTGAGCAGGTTTCATGCAACATCAGTTGTATTAATAACTGCAGTAACAACAACATAACAATTATTGTGGTTTTCCAGAGAAAAACCTTTTTATTTTTTTTTTTTACAGACATGCTTATCAAGCTTAGGTGGAACTCAATTCAATTCAGAAAGTATTTAACATCCAATCCCAACTATATTTTTCAGCAAGCTATGCAGTACTATGCTGCTTTACAGAAAAGCAACTAATATCTGGAAAAAGCACTTCTGTCCTCCACATGTAATGTCTACTTTCCGGAGAAGACATTTCTGATGGACAAAGGATCCCGACAAAGCCACTTAGATCATAAATAGAGCTTACAAGCAGCAGAACATCTTTTTAGGTTGTATGAAAATACCCTCCAAATATAAAAGTTAGTTAATAGTTAGGAGTGTAATTCAGAAGTTTATCAGGTAAAAGCTACGATTTTTATTACAGTGGAGGGAATTGAATTCTGTACTTGGTCAAAATCTGAGCACTATCTTCCTCTAATAACACTATTTACTGAGTAAAGATTTCACTAGTGTAGCTGGGACTACTCTTAATCTATACAACAATAAACAAGAGACAGTCATTAAGTATGTAAGTGTCTACTTAAAACGGTCCCTTGTATAATTTTAAAAAGACAACCCTGACCATGAAACAACCCATATATATAAAGGTTTGAAAGAGGGAATAAAACAGGAGCACAGGTGTGGGTGACCAAAATATAATTATAAAATAAACTATTGTTAATACGTATATGGTATAACCTCCCATAGTAGATGTGAGAGACTAAGGAGGTGATCACACTAGAGGTGCAAAAAAAATTGAATTGATTTTCTTGGAATTTTTTTGCGCATTTTGAAATTTGCGATGTTGTTTTGCGACTTCACACGCTAGCGAATATTTTGCGACTTAAATCGGTATATTGCGCATAAGTCCCGAGAAGGTCATGCAATGTTTGGCAAAAGAAAAAAGTGAATCTCTAGTCGTAAATCAGTCATGTTTTGTTCACTTTTTGTTCTCAAGCCATTCGCTCTTTATTCCCGGGTTATTAGCATTAACAAAATAATGAAAAAACAAATGATGAAAAAATATACGGAATATGGTGAATATGGCAGCAAGTCTCAAACTTTCCACGTGGAAGTCTCCAAAAAGTTTCCTTGCAAATGAAAAACGAATCACTTGTGAGCAAAGGACTACAAAGCGACCTTCTCGCGACAAGTGGGAACCTTTTGGGAAGAGTTTGAGACGATTCTGTGTCGGAGCCTCGTTTTGCGACATTCACGCAAATTTCAAACATGTTTGGAATATTTTGCGATGAGTTCACAAACCAGGTGATCAAAATGTGATGTCGTAAATGTCACGAGACAAATTTGAGAATGTTTTGAAGATGAAAAGCAACAGCTGTGAACTGCCATTTGTATCAGTTGCTTTTCTATCGCACCTCTAGTGTGCTCACCGCCGTACTGGTTGTGCATGAGATCACAGTGTTAAGGACAATAGGATACGATTTAACCCCAACTGCTCAGGTACAACTCGGCAGCGAATCAGGAACTCCTTCATGAGGGGAGCGTGTGTGTGTGTGTGTGTGTGTGTGTGTAGAAACAACAGGTTTCCTGGTGGTTAAAGCAGCTGTGACATCTTGTAGATCAAATGCGACACATCAAATAAAATACTCTCTCTCACACAACCGCTCTCTCTAACACACACACAAATACTCTATCACACACACTCTCTCTAATATACACAAATACTCTCACACACAACCACTCTCTCTAACACACACAAATGCTCTCACACACAACCACTCTCTCTAACACATACAAATACGTTCTCACACACAATCACTTTTTCTAACACACCCACACTTTCACACACACAATCACTTTCTCTAATACACGCTTTCTCTCTCACAGTCTCTCTCACGCACACACCCACAACCACTCTCTCTAACACACTTTCTCTCTCACACGCACACAAATACACCCAATCCCTTTCTCTTACACACACTCGCACATATTCTCTCTCGCAAACACACTCACTTTCGCTCTCGCGCACACACACAATTGCTTTCTCTAACACACTATCATTTTCTCTTTCTCACTCTCTCTCGCATGCACACGCACTCTCTCATACACAACCACTTACTCTAACAAATACTCGTTTTCTCTCTCACATGCAGACATTCACTCTCTCACATGCACACGCGCCCTCATACACAATCATTTTCTCTAACACACTCGTTTTTTTTCTCTCTCATATGCACACACACACACACACTCAATGCACTCTCTCTCATACATAATCACTTTCTCTAACACTCGTTTTCTCTCTCTCATACAGATGCACTCTCTCATACACAATCACTTTCGCTAACACACACCTTCGTTTTCTCTCACATGCACACAGACATACTCACACATGCTTGGTTCAACACACACACTTGCACATGCTCTCTCTCTCTCACATACACACACACCCCAGCAGTTAAAAATATAAAATAATTTATTTCTTAAGTGACATTTCTTCTTTTTTTTTTAAAGGACATAAGGATTTAAAAAGACATTAATTGCACATGATCTTTTCTTCCTATTTGTGAGTTTGTTCAAAACCCAAACACCCAACCGAGCCGACACTCTCATTATTATTATCATCATCAATTACTAAACTGCAGTAAAATGAGACATTATTCCACATAATCATACATGAACGCTGATAACACAGGATCTTAAGACAGTAACATCAGGTGATAAATGTGTTGCAAGAAATGAAACTGAGATTTTAAGAAAATGAGATTACTGAGTGTTCCACGAAATGAAACGTATTTCCAACATGCCCTAAATTTATGGAGTATCTCCCAACTGTGTACATGAAGAAATGGAGTGATGAACGTAAAGGCACGTGTGAAATGACGTACTGACTGGACGGGTTAAGGATGTAAAGGTGTTGAAGGGAAAAAAATTCGTAAAAATAATAAATTACGAAATTCAGACCACGGGATGATTAGTCAAGTCTTGGGTGTAGAGACTAGTAAAAACATTAAGGCAACAAAGTGGAGGTCTATTTCTCTGTATAATCCATACTTCAACAAAACAGTCCTGTCCATTTACGCAAAAAAAACAAAAAAAACCCCAGAAAAACCCAGGTTTGTTTGGCGATTGCCCCAGCAATCGACGTGCAGAAAATAAAGCACTTTTTCAAACAGCCGAGGTGTTGAAGCTGATCGTCCAGCCGTCGATGTAGGGCAGGAGGATGTTATGACAAACGAGTCAAGTCTCACCTCTCGAGCACGGATGAGAGAGAGACAGAAAGGGAAAAAAATGACGGGAAATGCCACAGATGGATGAATGACGAGGGTGGGAGGAGTCACAGGAATGGGTGGAGTCTCAGCGGGTCTGTGTGATTACGACGGCGAGGACAATGATGACCACAATCACAGCAATGATCACACCCAAGATGATCATTTTCTACCAGAGAGAGAGAGAGACATAGAAAAGAAAAAGATGATGTTAATGCAGCAGACAGGCTTGGGAAATGTCACATTATACATATATAATAAATAAAATAATAATAAATTAAAGTAATAATATAAGGCAGAGGTGTCAATCATATGTCTGGTTCTAATCCAGCTCACAATTCAGAACCCATGTCCTAAATTAATTCTCTACAGTGTAATCATGAGAGATTGAAGGGGGGATAAAAGGTGTCAGTGTCCAGTTCCTCCACTAGGGGGCAAAATAGAGCAATCAACCCAAAGCCATAAACACAGCTAGGAATAAAGATTTTAAATGCCTTCAAATTTAAGACACCACCCCTCAAACAAGTCCATATCATATATGGGTAAGGCTCATGGAAAAAAAAAAAAGCCCCACTTCTTTTGTTCAGGATCCATGTCCAAATAATCATCCAATGACCAATGATTTTTCTGTAGCGGGTCCTGGATTAACGGCATGTCAGAAGTGATTTTTGGTCCTGTCATTTACGTTATTCACGGCCTTAACCTCGTTTAAAGCAGCCCGATCAAGTGCAGCAAGATTAGGAAATCTGCTAGGTATACATGTACATAGTAAACAAGGAAACTTTTAAAAATGAAGTAAAGACTGGTCCAAATGCACAAAAACATGTCTGAACATGTGTAAATTACCTGTGGACATAAAAAACAAAATGTGAGGTTAGGGGTCACTTCAATAGGCTATTAAGGGAAGAAATATTAGAGACTGAGCCATAAAAAGTGTACATGTCTGAGTAGCTCTGGTCATGCTCTTTCAACAGAGACTATAATAATCAATATATCTCATTGTTAATTTGTAAGAGTTTTTACGCTTGTGTGCGGTGGTTTTCCAGCCGAATCAATACAAAATATTTCACAAAATATAAAAGGGAAAGTGGGCGGCATGGTGGTGTAGTGGTAAGCAAGAGTCCCAGGCTCTGTCTAGAGTTCCGCGGTGCTTGTATGGGTTTCCGGTTTTCTCCCACAGTCCAAACTAACTGGCTGTTCCAAATTGCCCTTAGGTGTGTGTGAGTTGGCCCTGCAATGGTCTAGCGAACTACTGATGATGTACCATGCCTTTCGCCCTGTGTCTGAGACAGGCTCCAGCCTTCCCGCAACAGTGAGCCGGCAATTTCTGGTGAAATAATCTCCGGGAGATAAGCATGCACAGGGAGGAGTCTTGCAACTCCCTGAAAAGGGTTTACTTCAAGATAAAGACCAGCTCGCTGTAAGATACCCCACTTATTACATGTCTATTTACAAAATATCCATTTAAAAAATCATCAAGAATAAATTATCAAAGAATAACTCACCATTAGATATCATCAACCACCAATCAGAACAGCGAATAAAAAGATTCATTGTTTATAGATGATGTAATGCAACTGATGGCAGATGCTGACCTGTCACAAATTATAATTAAATGTGACTACACACACCGGGCCTGTGAGTGCACTAATGATATTTAAGGGCATTCAGTAATTCAAGGGTTGTGGACAGATGGGAAAATTCAACCCCTCATTAGTGTGAATGGTAACAAAAAATGTGTGTGTGTGTGTGTGTGTGTGTGTGTGTGTGTGTTACCCAAGCCTACAATCATACCAGATTGTAACATAATTAAAGTAATGGTCAGAATATAAGGATGCATCAAGAACACTAGAAAACTCCATCACCTCACCTTCTCCTAGTGAACACCCTTATACTCCACACACACACACACACACACACGCAATCTGTGCCAAAGCACTCCTCCCAATCATAGCCCATTTATGTGTGTGTGTGTATTATACACACACACACACACGACCCTCGATTTCCCGTACCCCTATTTCCCGAATTTCGGATCTCCTGTACAAAATCCGGCGCCAAACATTACTTGTTATTGCCGGAAAATGCAGGTACGAGAATCGATGATGGAAGTCCGGGTCGGTCATGATTTTCCAACTTCCCTCCTGTCTGGTCCGTTCCTGTCCGAATGGATGGACGAAAATGAAGCAGCAGAGGGGCACAAAGTAACGTCCGATGAACAGATAGAGGCATCAGTGATGGGAGAGCTAAGTGAAAGTGAGGACAGTAAAGACGAGCCAGAACCCACATTTAAAATGAATGCGATAAAAGAATGTGCTGAGTTGCTCTTTAAGTTTGTGTAAACACAATATTGTGTATTGAGTGTCGGATAAGTGTGTAAAAGTCCGGGACTGCTGCTGAATAATGGTGACTGCCAGACCGATTATGGTAAATGTCCGGGAAAGGGTAGGGACCCCGGACATTAGTGCTTGCCGGACTTTTGAGGATCCTGGACAGCCTATACCCCCTAAAAGTTCGGGAAATCGAGGGTGAAGTGTGTGTGTGTGTGTGTGTGTGTGTGTGTGTGTGTGTATATATATATATAATAAAAACACACACGTCTATTCCTATACTACTCACCAACTACAGTGACTTATAAGGGTTTAAGTCCTGTGGACAGTCCTATTACCAAAGCAAGTAGTGCAATAAGCACCACTATACACACACTATAATCCACACATCCACACAGTCAACATCAGCGTCAGATACCTGATTATTACTGTATACTGACCACAAAAATACATGTCACTGACATTTTAAGAAAAACAGCGTGACCACAAACAACACCGTCATCATAAAGCATAGTTTTTACACAAATATACACAAAAAAAAAAGTCACAGATGATGATGTAGTTAAAATGATGGTACACCGAAGAAAAATATAAACGCACAAACCAAAAATGTTGAGTTAAATTGATCGATAATGAAATCTGCTGATAAACAGTGTTTACTGGTGGACTGAAGGATTTGTTCTGCTGAACTCTGGTTATCCACATCCCTGTGAGGTTACGCAATCACTTAGTTATCCCACCCACGAGTGCCATAATGCACATCATTGAGTTGGTCAGTCAGTGTGAACAATAAATACACAGGCGATCCTTGCACCAGGGTCAACAAAAGCCACCCCGAAACATGCACTTTTGTCACCTGTCACAATCGCCAGACATGACACAAGGCATGAAGAAGTGTGCTATTGGCCTGCTGGGACACCTGTGACAATGGCTCCTGCACGTCCGAGTTGTGCTGCAGGAGGAAAAGGACAACATTCCACAAGCCACTACCGATCATCTCGTTATCTCTATGCGTCGGAGATGTAGCGCTGCATGTGATGCAGATGGTGGACCCACTCGGTACTGAGTGCATGAAGGATGACTCATGATTTGTGAACAGAAAATTGCAGTCTTGTTTCTTTGGTTCAATATTAAGGCAACAATAAAATAATAATTGCTTTGCTGAAATATTTCCATATTACCTAAAAATATTTTGAAAAAAAAAAAAAAAAATCATATGTGCGTCTATATTTTTATTCAGTGTAGCACGAAAAGAAAGAAGATAATTAGTAAAAAATTTATCAGAGCGCCCGCCACAAATGACAGACATGCAAATCTTTTTGAGACGCCGACTACAACTGGTATTTTGTTTATTTTTTTAGGTGAATAAAATGAATTGAACAACGAAATGACTTGGACCTCATACGGCTTCCTTGGCCTTTAAAACCGCGAGCGCGTTCTCGTTGACGTTACTTTTACAGAGTTTCCAAAAGGTTGAGAAGCAAAAGGTTCCCGGAATCTCTTTGTGGGGAATATTATCAGTAGGGGGTAGCTGCCCCCCAACTTCAATGCATCCCACCATCATTGCTGCACTGAAAACATGCCACACTGAAAAGCATTTACTGTCCAATCACAGTCGTACGCTTTACTGGATATGAACAATCGCATGTTCTGTTTGGTTAAACTACTACCAAGATATCACTGAACGTATACAAAATAACAGAAGCAGTCACGACTCATCCTAAGCAAACCGCTTACACAAGCCGGTCGTCATGAATTCATTTAAACTTATTCCATTAAAATTCAAGAAATTCTTCTTCAATTAGGTAATTGGTGGCAAGAACATTCAGAAGAAATTCCAGAAATGCTTTATTTCTCCTCATCCGGTGAGCATGGATAGCATAAACCCTACAGTTCATCGGGTATTAGTGTATATCTTATTCAAGTTTGTGGAATAACTGATGCTAACTGAACTAATACTGTATATATCGATAGATAGATAGACAGACAGACAGACAGACAGACAGAGAGAACTGAAACAAAGGTTTTGCTTCTCAGCATGGCATGTTTTCAGCACGTAAATATTAAAAATACTACCGCGTGCGAGTTGTATATCCCGCATTTCTCTTCAATGAGACTGCATTGTACATAAAACGTTCTTACAAGTATCTACCAGGGAGGGCCATATATCCATACAAAACCATACGTCCAGCACTTTTTTCTATCAGCAACCCGTGTGTTGAGGGCGATGATTGAGTACCAATGCTGGAAAATGCTGGATGTATGGTTTTGTATGGATACACGGTGTTTGTGTCCTCTCTGGTAGCTACTTGTTTCATAACACTGTCAGTGCTGCATCATTCGCCATCCTGTGGATTAATCTTGCATCAAGTCAGACTGTATCTCAAACCACATCCTGCACACTCTGGGTTCTGTCTACTAAATAAAACTGTACTAAGGGGGTCGTTGGGCTAAAAAAAAAAAAAGAAGACATTTCAGAACCATCTGCAATTCTCAAAAATAATGTTAATGTCAGTTATTTTACCGAAAACCTTCATAGTGCTGGTTTTTATGTTATTTCGCTTCTGAAACATGCTCCTCACCGGGTGTGTTCAGTTTCCACAGCAACGGCAACCAAAGTGATGGACCTACTTTTTGCTGCCCTGCATAAAGGTTTATTTAAAAAAATCTGTGTAGCAAAGGGTTGAAAAGTTTGAGGATTGGCCAGGGTAGAGGGGGCTGGGTTGGAGATTTCTCATCCACTCACGCGGCGCGCCTCCTGCTGAAATTTGGCGGCTTTTTTAGTGTCGGCTACCGCTCGCTCCACAAAGCCCACCGATTGATCCATGTTGCTCTCGATCCTGTCAATCATTCCACCCTGACAGGTGACCGGCCAAAAATGGAGGAAGACAGACAGAACAAAAGAAAGAAAGAAAGGAAGAAAGGAAGAAAAAAAGGGAGAGAGAGTAGGAGGAGTGATATTATTGTGTGAAGGTGTATTTGTGCGTTCCATACCTTCCGAGAGCTGCTCTGATACCTGACTGCTTTCTTTGTTTCAATCTTTGCTACCGCAACATGATCCACTGCTTTTGACACATTCGCCTCGATGTTATCAATGATGTCACCCTGAAATACGAACAAACATGATCAGAGAAACACGCTCACTCTTTGGGATTCACACAAACACACACACACACACACACACACACACACATACTCTTACTGCACACATCGAGGCTTTATTTCACTGTTCCATAAAGAACTGAGTCAGAACCAAAGGGTCCAGTTCTATGTCCTTTTGCACTCCTTTTTGCTAACTGCGTATGCACTGTATATCATTTTACAAAGCAGGAGCTCGAAAGCAATAAAATGTACCGAATATAAAAACATGACACCCAGAGGGTGCTAGATACACCCATGGCGCTGCATCTGTGTAACGAACGGAAATCATTTTTCACAAAAACATCCACCGTGACCTTGAAAATGAGGTAATCGAATTTGCTCTGAAGCTTGTCCAGGTGCATCTCCATACTTTCTTGGGTGAGGGTAGGCCAATTAGTACTTGAGATATATCGAGCCAAGATCATTTTTGCCCACGCACGTCCGCCTGCAAACCTGACAACATAATATGTCATGTTTACAAAAGGGATACAAAAATAAGCCTGGCTTGTTGGTGCTGAAAAAACAAAAAAACAAACAAAAAAACTATTTCCGTTAACTTCATTAAAGTCATTAACTAGTGACATCTAATACTTTTACCCCTTTATCCATCCATCATCCATCTGCCAAACCGCTTTCTTCTATTAGGGTCGTGGGGAGGCTGAAGCCTATCTCAGCCGACACCAGGCGAAGGCAGAACACATCCTGAACAGCTCACCAGACCATTGCAGGGCAACACACACACACACAACCACTCACATCTACGGGCAATTTGGAACAGCCAGCTAGTCTAATGTGTACATCATCGGACTGTAGGAGGAAACCGGTGTACCCAGAGAAAACCCAGGCAAACAGGAAGAAAATGCTAACTTCGCACAAAAAAAGCCCTCGCTGCACCTGGGACTCGCTAACGTGCTAACCATTGCACTGACACTGCCTTTATTCATGTAATGCACAAATTACATGTTCACAAATCAGCCTGATTTCAGAAGAGTAAACCACGATGCTGTTATAGGAAGTTAATCAGCTTTAGTTGCGGGAACAGAAACTTTGCTTCATTCTGTATTGTGACGTCATGGATTCCCCCATTTGAGCCTCAATTCTCCTGGCAACAAATGCCACGGGCTCATGTTTGTTTTGGTTTCCACAGTCAGAGACCTGTTACCTGAGAGTGATCCCCTATTCTGTGCTTCATTCTGATTCGCTAGTCTATATCTACACTTCTACTGTTCTGGGTTATTAGTTCACGTCGAGCCTGATAGGCATGTTGACGAAATGATCCTGTGCTACTTGTGGTTCTGAACCTTGTCTTGCCATTAATGAAGATCGTATGCGCTGTGTCTGAACTCAAAATGCATACTTGCGTATTTAATCCGGCTGTACTGAGCGCATAAGTGCGTTCACACTGAAGAACGCCAACTGTACCGGCTGATAAATTTACTGGAATACAGTCTGTATTAAAGATTTAAAATAAGAAAAATATTCTCAGTACAACATATCCTCAGTGATGAGTTGGTCTTAACATGAAAGCACAGCATGTAGCCAGCTAAAACAATAAATTAATGCCCCTTTCTCACCGACACAACTCAAGGAAGTTCATGGAAACGCTTCTGCAGATTGTCGTCGCACGTATCGCAAGTTACCACAGAGAACCGTCAGCCCCGCAGCCTTCTGCAGCTACTCACCGTAAACTCTAAAGTTTGATTTTTTTTCGCAGCGTTTCTGCGGAAAGACCGAAAACATGTCATTTCCACGTGACAACGTGACACCACCTTCACCGGTGGTGCCATACAATGCTCGTGGTGATCATATGTTTTGGCTGTGAATCTTCACCTCAGCTACTGCAAAACGATTAGCAAAATGAGCACCTCATAAAGAAAACACCAAGAACATGGGATTTACCGAAAGGCGGAAAACTAGAACATAAAGGAGTAACGTTCCACGCAACGGCAATGTAAGCCTGCTGGGCATCCGGCTCGGATTTTAACCCCGGTTTCGGTACCGTAAAGCGACGAGGAGTTCAACACCTCCTGAATCGCAGGTTACCGTCCCAGTATTCTCACGGACACCCATTTATACTGCTGAGTGGACGGCAGCACACTTGAGGTTAAGACCTTGTCCAGAACCCACGCTTGATCATGAGCCCAGCACCATAACCACTACACCACCGGTCTCACCACGTCGGTTATGTAAGAAAAGAGCTTGAATTCACTTCCTTTTGCACCCACACTACAAAATATGCGACACTACCAACCCACTAACAGACACGAATGAAGAAGCAGATGTGTGAATTTAACGAAGGCCTCCGTTTTAAACTGCCGTATGATAAACTGCTTATTAATCTCGTCTGCTTGGTCTGTAGAGAGAAGTCCCGCCCCCTCTGGTGTTCTTAAAGACCTCAGGCTGAGTTTTATCTGCACAGACCTCGCAAATTGATTCATAAAGCAGCTTATCTTGGTTATCTTGTAGTTCTTGTTTGGACGTAGGCTTCATCTTTATTAGAAACTCTCACACACTGGACATTCAAGAACTAAAGATACGTATACACTGTAGCACGTGTCAAAAATACAAACACTTACCTCTCTTGGGGGGTTTTTCCCTCAGACAGCATTTAACAAGCAAAATAAAAATCATTTTTATCGTCACTGTGTACTAGATTACAAACAAATCACATCCAGGCTAATGGTTATTCTATATGTTATTCAATACTACCTCTGGGAGGGAGGGAAGGAAGGAGTACGACAAGAAATGAAAAAAATATGAGAAGGTCAGGGAAAGTGTGTAGGGGTGGATCTCCAGACGCATACAAGTGAGCGATCGCAGTGAGTGAAAAGGAAAGCTGTGAAGAGCAGACAGGAAGTGGATAAAATGCCTGGGAAGAGGAAAGCGAAAGAGGAAAAGAAAAAAAGGAATTAATGAAACGGAATGATGCACGGGCTGAGTAAAGACAGGCAGCGTGATGGTGTGATGCACGGAGGCGAGTACCTGACTCTCGACGAGCATAGCGATGTCCACAAACATGTCGTGCAGTTCCTTGATGCTGCTCTCCAGCCGGACGATGTCTTTGTGTCGGGACTCGATCTCGCTCAGTGCCTGCCTGGAGATTCCCGAGTCGACGATCTACAATGTACACAAACACACACGACAAGTGTTCTAATCGGAACGTCAGCTTTTTTGGGGTGGGGGGGTGGGGAGGTGAAGCTTCTAAATATCTAAACGTTCTTCATTCCGCTACAACTAAGTGACGTGTAAACAAACCCTCAGCACTCTCAGAATCGGACCTATGAAATAAATTCAACCGGACTCCGAATATTCTCTCACGATCAAAAACCAGTTAAATGAATGAACTGTTACTTAGAGCTGCAGTGCATTATGGGAAATCCTTCATTTGATTCTGGTGACGTGGAAGGGATGTCCATAAGCAAATCTGGTTTAAATAATAAACAATCCTGTGCTAATTTTGCCATATCTGACTTTTTACATGGCCACGTGCATATTTCATGTGGCCCCTGTGACCTTGAAATGAGGTCATGGTGACCCAGTGACCTTGGCACTAAGTATGACAGGAATGAATTGGAAACCGGCCAGACAAAAACGGCACCTTCTAGAAAATTGATGGGCAGTTCTGATGACCTTTGTGACCTTGAGAAATAGGTCAAGGTGATCCAGTTTCAATATGCTGGTAGGGCGTGCCGTATGGACCATTGAACATAAATATAAAATAAATCCTTAAAGAACAGTGTCTGCGGTGGACGCGGCGACAGTGCACCGACTGTGAAAACATAGTATCTCTATGCATTGTGGGGTTAAACAATAAAAAAAATAAATAAATAAATAATAATAATAATACATAGTGGGTATTCTGACTGACACACACACACACACACACACACACACACACACACACACACACACACACAGTTTACCCCGGCGGTGAAGACC
>JAOUQZ010036366.1:0-14131 GCA_028564935.1 Neosilurus hyrtlii
ATCTCAGCTGACTCTGGGCGATGGCAGGGTGCACCCTGAACAGCTCACCAGACCATCACAGGTCCAACACACACTCATACTTACATCAAGGGACAATATGGAACAACCAGTTAGCCTCATGTGCATGTCTTTGGATTGTGGGAAGAAACCGGAGTGCCCAGAGAAAACACACACAAGCACAAGGATTACATGCAAACTCCACACAGAAATGCCCTCAATGAGCCCGGGTCTCAAAACGAGGCACAAGGGTGAAACACGATGCCATCATGCCAACCCAGAGTTTGCCCTATACAAGATTTCGATGAATGTTCTACACTATGTACTTCTTACCAGCAGGCAGTATTTGTTCACAAATAAATGCCACCAGAGTTTGCCCTGTACAAGATTGCCCTGAAAAGACTTTATAATTCAGGGGAGTTTTTTATGGACTGTTGGGGAAGTTGCTTTGCTGTAGTAACTCCGCTCTGGCTTCTCACATAAAGTAACATGTTCAATGCACATTTTTAACTCTTCTTTATCAATATTCTATATTTCTGTTCAAAAATCTTGCTGTACAAACCCCTCTAACCCTGGGTTTACAATCGGGCCATGATGAACATAATCTCCATGATGTATGAAAAAAGCAATTTATGAGCACGACTTGGGAAAAAAAGGATGCAGGGTGCATCCAAAAGAAGGAATCATGTTTCCAAGTTCATTAAGCCCATGTTCTATCAAGATTGGCATGAAACCGTAATACATCAAAATAATCACCATGATATCACTAAGTTCCCTCAAGATTATCACCATTCAATCCCATCACTTCGTCATGATTCTCTCAACTCGTGGAGATCATAGAAATTGTTGGGTCCAGTGTAAACCCAGTATTAAGTAAACAGCAAATTGAAATTTCGTTTTGACAGACATGTACATTATTTGGTACTTGTAACAGCTTGACATTGGAATCCTAAATTTTAAATAAAAACATTTTTTTTGTTAATTTGTAAAAAATCAAACACCTTATTGCAGACTTTTTATTGATTTTTTTGGGGGGTTCTGGTATGTTGTTGAATTACTAGAATTTCAGAATTAGTAAATGCTGTAAACTGTACATGTTTGTCCACCATTTCCAGGATAATGTCTATAGTGTGAAAATATTTGTATTTTCTTCCTATTTTCTGTATCCATAAACATAATGTAGTCAATAAACTATTTAAAAATTAATCTTTTCTCACTCTTTTGTTTCCAGTAAATCATTATGTGTATAATAGTATGCTACTGGGCCAGTGGTGGTAGGCTACTGGCTTACTGAGTAAAGGTGGGGGTTAAAGTCCCACTCTTACCGGGTTGTCACTGCTGTCCCCCCAGTGCAGCTAACTAGGTTATGAAAGGTTATCAGCCATGTCTGTCACTGTCTGTGGTGAGAGGTATGTAAAAGAACGATTGTTGTCGTTCGTGAAGTAGGCCATTGTGTTGCCGTCAGTGCCGTCATTAAACTTACACAGCCCTGCGATGGCCTGGCGAGCTGTCCAGGGTGTACTCTGCCCTCGCCCAGCGCCAGCTGACATGAGCGTCAACCTCCCCGTGACCCTAATTAGGATTAAGCGGTTCAGAAAATGAACAATTTTGATACTATGCTACTGCAGTATTAATTCAACACAGAATACTAAATAAACATTTCCTACCAATTGTATAATTAATAATATTTGTATTTGTGATAAAGGTTTGTAAAAGTTCAAAGTGGACTGAGGTACTGTTTACATCAACTCCAGGGGTGTAGAGGTGTAGAGTGTAAAGGTGCAGGGTCCCGGGTATAGAGTTGTGAAAATGTGCAGGGTTCAGTGGTGTTGATTGTGTAGAGGTTCAGGGGCATAGAGTTGTGTAAAGGTGCAGGGTTCAGGGGTGTCAAGTTTTGTAAAGGCACAGGGTTCAGGGGTGTAGAGTTGTGAAAAGGTACAGGGTTCATGGGTGTAGAGTTGTATAAAGGTGCACGGTTCGTGGGTGTAGCAATCTGTAAAGGTGCATGGTTCAGGGGTGTAGAGTTGTGTAAAGGTGCAGGGTTCAGGGGTATAGAGTTTTGTTAAGGTACAAGGTTCAGGGGTGTACAGTTGTGTAAAGGTGCAGGGTTCAGGGGTGTTGAGGTGTGTAAAGGTGCAGGGTGCAAGGGTGTAGAACTGTGTAGAGTTGCAGAGTTCAGGGGTGTAGAGTTGTGTAAAGGTGCAGGGTTAAGTGGTGTAGAGTTATGTAAAGGGGCAGGGTTCAGGGATGTTAAGGTGTGTAAAGGTGCAGGGTGCAGGGGTGTAGAATTGTGTAGAGGTGCAGGGTTCAGGGGTGTAGAGTTGTGTAAAGGTGCAGGGTTCAGGGGTGTAGAGGTGTGTGAAGTTGC
This sequence comes from Neosilurus hyrtlii, assembly GCA_028564935.1. Lineage (NCBI taxonomy): Eukaryota > Metazoa > Chordata > Actinopteri > Siluriformes > Plotosidae > Neosilurus > Neosilurus hyrtlii. Next base: position 2,366 of record JAOUQZ010036366.1, read on the forward strand.
CAGGTTTAGGGGTGTAGACTTTTGTAAAGGTGCAGGGTTCAGGGGTGTTGAGATGTGTAAAGGTGCAGGGTTCAGGGGTGTAGAGTTATGTAAAGGGGCAGGGTTCAGGGATGTTAAGGTGTGTAAAGGTGCAGGGTGCAGGGGTGTAGAATTGTGTAGAGGTGCAGGGTTCAGGGGTGTAGAGTTGTGTAAAGGTGCAGGGTTCAGGGGTGTAGAGGTGTGTGAAGTTGCCAGGTTTAGGGGTGTAGACTTTTGTAAAGGTGCAGGGTTCAGGGGTGTTGAGATGTGTAAAGGTGCAGGGTTCAGGGGTGTAGAGTTGTGTAAAGGTGCAGGGTCCAGTGGTGTAGAGTTATGTAAAGGTGCAGGGTTCAGGGATGTTGAGGTGTGTAAAGGTGCAGGGTGCAGGGGTGTAGAATTGTGTAGAGGTAAAGGGTTCAGGGGTGTAGAGTTGTGTTAAGGTGCAGGGTTCAGGGGTGTAGAGTTGTGTAAAGTTGCGAGGTTTAGGGGTGTAGACTTGTGTAAAGGTGCAGGGTTCAGGGGTGAAGAGTTTTGTAAATGTGTAGAGTTCAGGGGAGTAGAGATAAGTAAAGGTGCAGGGTTCCGAGGTGTAGAGTTGTGTAAAGGTGCAAGGTTCAGGGGTGTAGAGATGTGTTAAGGTGCAGGGTTCATGGGTGTAGACTTGTGTAAAGATGCTGAGTTCAGGGGTTCAGAGTTTTGTAAATGTGTAGAGTTCAGGGGTATAGAGATGTTTAAAGATGCAGGGTTCATGGGTGTAAAGTTGTGTAAAGGTGCAAGGTTCAGGGGTGTAGAGATGTGTAAAGGTGCAGGGTTAAGAGTTTTGTACATGTGTAGAGTTCAGGGGTGTAGAGATGTGTAAAGATACAAGGTTCAGGGGTGTAGAGTTGTGTAGATGTGCAGGGTTTAGGGGTGTAGAGTTGTGTAGAGGTGCAAGGCTTATGGGTGTAGAGTTGTGTAAAGTTGCAGGGTTAAAGGGTGTAGAGTTGAGTAGAGGTGCAGGGTTGTAGAGTTTTTTGGGTTTTTTAATCTAATTATGATTAATCGGTTCAGAAAATGAATGAATGAATAACTCAGAACTGTGGTGCTACACTGACCTCCAGTGGACGATGAATGTTTTACACTATGTACTTCTTACCAGCAGACAGTATTCGTTCACAAATAAATGTCAATTTTGATCACACATCCCTTCAGTCCTTTTATTTGGGCGTCCCCGGCGGACGTCACCGCAGTGGTTAGAACATCCACTTCGCAAAGGGCACTACGTTTCCTGAGGGCACTACGGTTTCCTCCCATAGTCCACAAACATGCACAGAAGGCTATTTGGCTGTTCCAAATTGCCCCTAGGTGTGAGAGTGAGTATGAATGGTTGTGTGTTGTCCCTGTGCTGGCCTCGAGAGATTTTCAGGATGTACCCCAGCCTGCCTTCGACCCTAATTAGCATCAAATGTCTTACAAAATGAATGAATGAATATATTTTGGCATCCCTGTCCATTTGACCTCAGCTTTACGAGTTTATGATTTTTATTATGGTCACATTGGCACAAACCCCCTAATTAGGATCAAGCGGTTCAGAAAATGAATGAATGGATGAATGACACCGGCCCAAACTGCTCTCTGCGAGAGGTAGAGACTGAGCAGTGCTGATATGATGAAGTATCCACATGATGAAATGTTCAATTTCTCTTCCACATTAAAGGGAACCTTCTGACCTCACTCACCCTTTGTACAGAAATCTAAGAATGATGAGACAGCATGTGGTTTTGTTGAAATAAGGATTCAAGTTGACGTCAAAGTGGAAATTAAATGGAAATCAGTCAGTGTTGTTCTAGTCACTCGCTTAAGTAAGACACTCAGACTTCAGGTTGGATGCAAGGAAGGAAGATCTAAAGCAGAGAACCACGTTTTCTGACCTTCATATAAAAGGTATGCTGTAATGATGGATAGTTATTCTTATTAGAATTAAATTTCAGGTTAAAAATAAATAAATAAATAAATAAACATTGTGGGGAAATGTATAATTCATAAGTTCATTATTATTGTTGTTGTTGTTGTAATTATTATTATTATAAAGCGAAAATGAATGAATTAATACATTTATTTTCTAAGCTGCTTAATCCTACTGGGGTCACGGAGAGGCTGGAGCCTATCTCAGCTGACTCTGGAAAAGAACAGCTCGATAATTCACAGGGCAACACATACATCTTTTTACAAAAATGCAATTTAAATAACAATTTAACAGTAATGAGGTTTAAAAGTATGAGGTGGTGTGATAGTGTAATAGGTTTGATCCTGACCTCTGGTTACTGTTGAAGTAGAGAATGTTGTTCCTGGGTTCAGGTGAAACTTCTCCCACATAAATATTCCTTGACAGTACATATGTTTGTGCATGGTGCTCTGTGGGGAACTGGTGTCACAGCCAGGGTAAATTTACCTCAGATCTACCATGACCTTGACCTGGACACATCCTCAATCCTCATTCATTCATTTATCTTCTTCTGCTTGTTTCGGCGTTGGGTCACGGGGGCAGCAAGCCTAAGCAGTTAGGTCCAGATGTCACTCTCCCCAGCCACTTCCTCCAGCTCTTCTGGGGGATGCCAAGGCATTCCCAGACCAGCCAAAGGACATAGTCCCTCCAGCATTTTCTGGGTCGGCCCCGGGGTCTCTTCCCGGTTGGACATGCCTGAAACACCACACCAGGGAGGGGTTCAGGAGGCATTCTAATCAGATGCCTAAACCACCTCAACTGGCTTCTGAGGAGCAGCGGTTCTACCCCGAGCTCCTACCGAATGACTGAGCCTCTCACCCCATTTCTAAGGGAAAGCCCTGCCCCCCTGCGAAGGAAGCTCATTTCAGCCGCTTGTATTGGCAGTCTTGTTCTTCCGGTCACTACCCAAAGCTCATGACCATAGGTAAGTGTAGGAATGCAAATCGACTGGTAAATCGAGAGCTTTGACTTCCGGCTCAGCTCCCTTTTCACCACGACAGACTGGTACAAGCTCCGCTTTACAGCAGAGGCGGCATCGATCCGCCTGTCAATATCCCGCTCTATCCTTCCCTCACTCGTGAGCAAGACCCTGAGATACTTGAACTCCTCCACTTGGGGCCGGACCTCATTCCAGACCCGGAGGGTGCATTCCACCATTTTCCGGCTGAGAACCATGGCCTCGGATTTGAAGGTGCTGATTCTTGCCCCGGCCACTTCACTCTCAGCTGCGAATCAATGAAGCCAAAAGAACAATGTCATTCGCAAAAAGCAGAGACAAAATTCTAAGGCCACCAAATCAGGACTCGTCAACACCTTGGCAGCGCATCGAAATTCTATCCATAAAAATTATAAACAGAACTGGTGACAAAGGGCAGCCCTGGCGGAGTCCAACACCCACTGGAAATTAATTCGACATGTTGTTACCAATACGATCCAAGCTCTGGCTCCGGCAATACAGAGACTGAATCCGTTCGGTCTCCTCAATCCTAAATATGTTTATATTTCAGTTTAAATATTAATTAATGAATCAAAAAGAATTACTGTTGGATAATCATTCTGCAGGGTTAAATCAAATTTAGTGTCGTCCTCTTTGAACACACGTATGAAGTGAACAGTTTTTACAGAAAATGAATCATAGCAAGAAGGTCCTAGGTTCGAGTCCTGGACTTGGGTGTTTCTGTGTGGAGTTTGCTTGTTCTACCTGTGCTTGCATGGGTTTCCTCCAGGTACTTCGGTTTCCTCCAACACCTCCAACAGCCCAAAGACGTGCACTTTAGGCTAACTGACTGCACCAATTTGGCCCTAGGTGTAAGTCTGAGTTTGAATGGTTGTGTGTTTTGGATCTGAGATGGTCTGGTGAACTGTTTAATTCTTTAATGTAAGTTTGTTTGATGATACTGATGATATTGTTATTCTTACTTTTTTTGTTTCTCCCCAGTTACCTGTCCATCATGAAGCTGTATCTTTTTCTGCTCCTGTGTGTCACTGGTGAGAGTTTTTTTATAAACTACATTTTATCTCGCAGATGAACTTAAGAATATAATCAATTAATATTACACAGACGTGTTTATCTGTTTATTTATTTATTTATTGAATACATTGCACAGAACAATCCCTAAAGTATAAAGACTGTTCCTATTTTTTGTTCCTGATGATCCTGGGCCATATTTTCTGATCATTTGCAGTATATTAAGAAATCTCCAAAAGAAACTGGAGTATCCGGAGGAAACCCACACAAGCATGTGGAGAACAGAGAAAATCTCTGAGCCCAGAACTTGAACACAGGAGCTTACTGCAGAGGAGAACGTGCAAACCACTACCCCACCATTCTGCTACAGACAGTTTAATCCTAATTCTTTATAATGACGGATCTACAGAATATATGCAAAATATTGTAAATATAAAGTATAAGTTACATTCTGTACTAAACAGATTAGTGTGAGGGTTTTACATTAGGAGATGTTCACTGGGATCATTCATTCATCTGAACCATTTAATCCTAATTAGGGTCTCGGGAAGGCTGGCACCCATCTCAGCCGACTCTGGGCGAGGGCAGAGTACTGGCACTGGAATCAGCAGGTGCTGGGATCATTTGACTGCATTTTCTTGTTAAATATAAAGGTAGCGCTGGTGTTCAGGATCGGGAACAAAACTGCTGAACTTTACCTCTGCAACTATAAAAACAAAGAGTCCTGTTTTCCATAGGAAAAGTAGTGTAACCTAAAACCTGCACACAAATTGAGATTATACACTGAAAGGCTCAGATGTTAACCTCAAGGCCCACCATATAATTTTATGTGGCTCACAAGTGCTTTCAAAGTATATGATTATTGTACATTCTTTGTATCAACCATTACCATGAAACATAATTCATTGTCTATCCACTAGGTGGCAGAAAAACCTATTTTGAGTGCCATTCATGGTTCAAGAAAGATTGCAAGCTAACATGTTGCTGTCAAGCACTGTCAGAAAAAGAATGGAAGTAAAGTTAAAGAGGACAAATAGGAAAGTAAACTAATAATTTTACCACGTAGGTTACACTACTTTTCCTATGGAAATCAGGACTCTGTTTTTATAGTAAAGAAGAAAAGGGGATTTATTTTCTTTTTTAACTTTAATTTTTAAAAAGAAGATGTATTTAAACGATTTACATTTGCAGCACTTGGAAGACACCCTTATCCAGAGTAATTACAATTATCATTTCTATACAACTTTGCGTTAAGGGCTTTGCTCAAGGACCTATCAAAGCCAGCTTGGTGGTACTGGGGCTTGAATTCCCGACCTTCAGATCAGTAACCCAGAGCTCTGACCACTAAGCTACCACTATTCTACACTAATGTTCACAGCACACATCTTGTAATGTTGGTAAAGCATGTAAAACCCTACACCCTGACACCCTATTTAAAACGGAATGTAGCTCTAGCTCTAGTTTAACAGTGGAATGGATTGTTTTTAGTTCTGAATGAGGATTTTTTACCGTATACATTTTCATATTCCTCTTTTTCAGTAAACACATTTTTAAGTATTAGCTGTTAATTTTTTATTATGCATTCTTAATATTAGTACCTGAATTTAAACAATAAGCAACCACACTCTTTTTAATCATCCATGTAAATGATGGATTATTTTATTATTAGTAGCAGCTTCCTCTCCTTTTAAGTCTAAATGTCTTAATTATGCATACTTAACAGCCATTTCACAGTCTGGTGTACCATTTAGCAGCCACCGAGGGTGAAAAATTAACTTGTGGCATCTTTAGCATTATCCTAGTAAAGGTATAGGACTTGGCCATACTGTCCCAATATTTTTTAGCACAATCATGTTTCCATTCTTTTACTTGGATTTATGAAATGCATTGGTTACGGACACTACAACTTAGTATGCTTTATATAATTCCATTTTCTGTAAGTCTTCAAAAGGTTTTCACACACTGTTGCTGGTATTTTGGCCCATTCATCCAAGCAGATCTCCTCTAGAACAGTGATGTTTTGGGGCTGTCGCTGGGCTACACGGACTTTCAACTCCCTCTAAAGATTTTCTATAGGGTGGAGATCTGGAGACTGGCTAGGCCACTCCAGGACCTTGAAATGCTTCTTACGAAGCCACTCCTTGTGTTGCCCAGGCAGTCTGTTTGGGATCATTCTTATGCTAAAAGACCCAGCCACGTTTCATCTTCAATGCCCTTGCTGATAGAAGGAGGTTTTCACTCAAAATCTCACAATACATGGCCCCATTCATTCTTGCCTTTACACGGATCAGTCGTGCTGGTCCCTTTGCAGAAAATCAGCTCCAAAGCATGATGTTTCCACCCCCATGCTTCACAGTAGGTATGGTGTTCTTTGGCTGCAACTCAGCATTCTTTATCCTCCAAACACAACTTTTTTACCAAAAAGTTCTATTTTGGTTTCATCTGACCATATGACATTCCCTCAATCTTCTAGTGGATCATCCAAATGCTCTCTAGCAAACTTCAGACTGGCTTAAACAGGGAGACACGTCTGGCGCTGCAGGATTTGAGTCCCTGGCGGCTTAGTGTGTTACTGATGGTAGCCTTTGTTATTTTGGTCCCAGCTCTCTGCAAGTCATTCACTAGGTGTGATGAGAACTGTGTGGTTCTGGGATTTTTGCTCACCGTTCTTACGTGGAGCCCCAGATTGAGAGAGATTATTAGTGGTCTTGTATGTCATTTTCTAATAATTGTTACCACAGTTCATTTCTTCACACCAAGCTGCTTACCTATTGGAGATTCAGTCTTCCCAGCCTGGTGCAGATCCACAATTTTGTTTCTGGTGTGTGAAGTGCATGATATTGGTGCCTAGGTGGTTATGACAGTTAGGAATTATACAGTATATCCCAGTGTTTCACCCCCAGCCTTAGCATGAATCTACATAGACTTAGTATACATGCTAGGCTATGTTTAAATTACAAAGTACAAGTCTCTTTTCTGTTAAAGAAAAAAAAAACCCAACCCTTTTGTAATTCATAAAAAATAGCATTGTGCATAATCCATGGTCTCCCTTTTTGCTTGTAATATAGTAATTTTATAATTGAACCTAAACTGTGCCTCAAATTTGACACGGACACTTAACCATGATAATACAGAACTGGTGTTAAATACATGTCAAATAAATGAGGAATATCTCATTCATATATCTACCAGTTTATAGTGTGTAATTTTAAAATAAATTAAAGAAAACATCTCTTTCAGGTCTCGTTCCAGTTGCCATATCTGTCCTGCGAACCGTTCCTCACAAATATGAGCTGATCGAGTCACAGGTTACATGGTCTGTTGCACAGAATTTCTGCAGGGTGATATATGATGATCTGGCAACCATTCAGAGTGAAACTGATCTGGTAAGATTAGATAAAGAAGCAAAAAATAAAAGTCTGTCTGGAGCTGCCTGGGTTGGTTTGTACAATGCTATTGATAGCTGGCGCTGGTATTCAAATGATCTCCTTCTGAAGAATGTCACTTACACAAACTGGTACCCTGGACGTCCCCTGCAAAATGGGGGGAGATCATGTGCTTTAATGAGTATAGAGGGACTCTGGTATGACTTTCTTTGTACAGTAACACTACCCTTTGTCTGCTACAATGGTGAGTTAATATCCTTATTCTGATTTGCTTGAATCAGTTTGGGCCGGCATGGTGGTGTAGTCGATAGCAAGAATGTCCCGGGTTTGAGTCCTTGACTTGAGTTTTTCTGTGTGCAGTTTGCTCTCTTCATGCTTGCGTGGGTTTCCTCCAGATACTCCGGTTTCCTCCCACAGTCCAAAAACATGCACTTTAGCCTAATTGGCTGTTCCAAATTGCCCCTAGGTGTGAATGTGAGCATGAATGGTTTTGTGTGTTGGCAATGGTGATGGTCTGGCAAGCTCAGTTCAGGGTGTACCCCACCTTCGCCCTATGTTGGATGCTGCAACAGTAATGGATTCATTTGTTTGGCAGATGGGTGAGTGAGTAAGTGAGTTTAGATAAATTCCTTTGTGTCTGGGACTTCATTTACCCTGTGTGTGAAAAAACAACAACACACATCTTCATATGACGTTTTTTGGCACCAATATTCATGCCACAGTCAAAAAATATGAATAATATCTCCTCACACTGCAGACTATTAATGATACAATATGTTTGTTGTGCTGGTGGAAAGCACCTAAAATACAAAGCAATAATTAAAATTCTAGAACCCAGGATCTTCCTCCTGTGAGGCAGACTTGCTAACCACTACAACACTGTGCCACCTAGGGTATACAAATTTAAATAAAAATAATTTTATTTTAATTGAGTAGTTTGTTCTTTTTTTGCCATTTTACAGCTAATTACACTGGTAACAATCGGTTCATTGGTGTCTTTGTGGCTTTAACTTGGTATGGAGCTCAAGCATACTGCAGACAATATCACACAGACCTCGCGAGTGCACTTAACAGCACCGACAATGACTACATCCGGGCATTTTCAAGTTCCCAGGGGAATTCCTGGATTGACTTATATAGGGACATTTGGAAGTGGTCAGATGGGAGCATTGCATCAAACCTCTCGTGGGCATCAGGACAACCTGATAATTACAATAGTAATGAGAACTGCGCATATGTTTTGAATGGAGAGCTCAATGATGTCCCGTGTACTTATCAGTACCCCTTCTTCTGTCACACCAGTGAGTTCTTTACTTTATTTCTGAAAATCTTTAGCAGCTCTGTTCTAAAATGAAACATTTGTGTTTTAACACTAAAATGTGTGTGTTCATGAATAGAAGGAACTTCTTTACTTAATTTGGATGTGTGTGTGTTCGTTCTCCACAGATTCACCAATGAGGAGTCAGACAGTGAGACTGTTTGTGAAGTCTGAAGGAAGTGTGTTTGATCCTGCAGTGCAGTCGTCTGTTTTGGAGAGAGTGAGTCAGAATGTCTATAATGTTTTGCCACTCAAAGAAATTAAGGGAGGGGCGGCACTGTGGCGTAGTGGTTAGTACATCCGCCTCACAGCAAGAAGGTTCTGGTTTTGTGTCCCGGGCTCGGCAAGGACATTTCAGTGATGTTTGCATGTTCTCACCGTGCTTGTATGGGTTTCCTCCAGGTACTTCGGTTTCCTCCTACAATCCAAAGACATACACATTAAGCTAATTAGCTGTTCCAAATTACCCCTAGGTGTCAGTGGTTGTGTGTGTATTGTCCCTGGGATGGTCTGATGAGCTGTTCAGGTTGTACCCTGCCTTCAATCAGAGTCGGCTGAGATAGGTTCTAGCTTCACGGTGACCATAATAGAATGAATTAGTTCTTCAAATGGTTGAGAGATGAGTAATGGAATCCTGAATCTGTTTTTCAGATCAAGCAGAAACTGGAGGAAAACGGAACGATGGTGAACTTTACGCTGAAGTGGCAGGTGCAGCCTGATGGAAAGATCTTTCACAAGAAGGAAAAGGATGAACTGTGAAATCTTAACTGTTATACTTAAGAACTATTGAAGGGCTGAGAACCAGGGAGGTCCAACCAACACAAAACTGTGTCTTTTTGTGTGTTTTGGGGACATTTTTGCAGTATATAAAAAAAATCAGGGATAATGCTCATGATATGATTCAGAAGGAAGATGAATGGACTATTCTGGCATGCATAGACCTCATCCACATCTTTCAAAATATCACCTTATCTCTTCTTTTTTTTTTGTTAGTTAGACCATGTGGCTCTCAGCCGTTCAATTAAGACTGACTGAAATCTTAACTAACCTCCAACTTTATTTGAACTTTATATCAGTAGAATATCTGTAGAATGAATGTAACACGCATTCTTTTCATTTCACCACCTAGACTGTAAATTCAGTTTGATATTTTAACGATAAATATTTCATTTGTAACATGTTCAGATTTTAAACAGGGTGTGTTAAATTACTGAAAGATGGGGTTTAATATAACATTATAGAAGAACATATAGAAGATATTCATATAGAATCGAAGAGAATGTTTAGGCCATTCTTTTATTTATTCTGTGTTTGGCAAATTTCTATCATGTAAAGTCAAGAAAAAAAAAGAATTTTTTTCTTTAAAAACAGAATAAAAGAAAGGATATAATATATTTTTTTTATTTTGCCGTTTCTTGTATTCTTAAAGAAGCCTGAACCAGTGCTTTGATTTAAGAATGTAATAATTTGAATACAGTAGTCTGTCCTGATCTGATGGTGTACATGTAGTACTTTTCATTCTCTCTATATTCTATTGCAACTTCTGCTTAAAGAGACCAGTGACACATACTGTCACAGTGGTTTCCGTGCTATTGTTATGGCGAAAATTGTCCAGTTCACAACGCAAGAGATTCAAATCTATTTTCAGGTGTTTATTTTGCCTTTAGGAAAAGAAAATCATACAATCAATCATACAGAAGATTGTTCCAAGAGAAAAAACTTTGGACATGGTCTACCAGCTTGCATTGGCTTATAAACAGTGTCCATTCCACTCTGATTAGTCTATCATTCTCAAGCTCTTGAAGTCCCTCATGACCTCATATCGCAACATGCCTCAACAAGTTTTGACATGTCTCAACATGACCTGAGTCTCAACATGTCCCAAGCTGATCTTGAAGGCTCAATGCCTCCCTTTGCTTTGGACAGCCATTTTGTTTCTTTTCAAGGTCCAACATTTTGTTCCAATGTTCCGTGTTCAAGACCTATCAATACTCGTGCACAGTGGAATGGCCCAAAAATTAAATAATAAAATAATCTTACACACATTTCATTGAATAAACTTCCCATACAATACTCACATAAATCATCCAGTAGTAGTGCAGTAAATCATACAATTGCTCCGCTATAGGTATAATCATTAACAATTTAAATATATATTTCATTAGAGATGACTTCATTTGACAGTTCTCCATTTCAGGATTACAAATGACTTTAAATATAGGAAATATGATCACTTATTCCAAATATATTACAATTTCTGCATTCATGCTCATATTCATGTTGATACTGTTAATGATCAATAATTAATTCCAGCACATGATATGGAAGTCCAGCAATTTGCATAAGATTTATGAAGGACCAAATATATGACATTATGACATTTCAGACTGGCAGTTCATGAGTCCACAACCCACAACCCACGGCACCCCCAGTGGCACCTGATACCACGATTTCATCTACTTCACCATCGAAAAAGGAGGTTGCCCTAAAAATACTTTCATAGACCTGTGCCAATGACCCGTTCATGCATTACTCCTACGGAGCTGGGCTCTTCAGTGACAGCACAAGAAACACCTCAAATCAAAACATACAAAAGCATGAAAAACCATGACAGCTACATGTTGATAGTATCACTTCTGTTAGTCACACGCACCAGTCAAATTGTATGCGCACACACTGTGTAGCTCTCTAAACTTGAAACAGACACATCTGACACACAGACATGCATGCGCAGATGTTTATGATTTAGTTACAACAGGTGTCATGAGAGGTTTGGGGAAAAAAAATGTTCTGCTTTTAAAATTCATTGCTCACTCGGCAAGTTAAGACCGGCAGGAATAAAAAACACGTCTTTCCCAATTAAAGTTTTTAAAAAATCATGATTTTTAAATTTGGCAGATCCGCAAAACAAGGAAATAAATAGAATGGCCTTATTAACGTTGTGTGCATTAATATAGATTAGATGTGGGGCTTATTTTATTTACTTCTCTACAGCACTTAATATATACTCATTTAAATCAATTCAATTCAGTTTTATTTGTATAGCGCTTTTTACAATTGACATTGTCACAAAGCAGCTTTACATAGTAAA
>JAOUQZ010036375.1:0-10645 GCA_028564935.1 Neosilurus hyrtlii
TATATATATATATATAAAAAATCCAGAAAATTCTAAATTTTGAGATGGTTAATACGGAGGTTATATAATTATTGGTTGAGTTACCATGGAATGACCCATCTAGGTTTTATTCATCATAAAGTTTACCTGCAGATTTGTAAATTACATTGGGTTATATGAATTATCTTGTGGGAATATATTACAAAATACGTGTTTCGTGGACGTGACAACATTGCCGCAAACTTTTTATAGGTAAACAGTTCTTAAAATTTAAAAAAAAAAACTTAAAAAAAAAATTTAAGGCAGCTTTATTGGCAGCTAATTTTTCTCAGTGTCTAAAAGTATTTTTTTTTATAATTTTTGAGCATAATCTGTTGAAGAATCGAGCAAACAGTTGCATCACGGATAGGGTGTGGTCATATTCCTTCAAGAGCTTTTTTTCTTACAATTAAAAAGTAAAAAAAAATTTGTATCAAAAATGTCATGGACAAATACAGTGTATCCAAATTATTTAATAGGTTTTTATTTGTATTACAAAATTATTGGCAAATAAATAATTTTGTATGCTATAAAACAGCATCAGATATTTATGTCAGTTATGAAAAATATTTCTTATGAAATATTTCATGTCCCATCCGTGATGCAATGTTTGCATTTTGTTTATTTTTTTAAACAAAAAATTACTGAAGTAGAATTTGATAAAATTTTAAAACAATACAGACTCAGGAACTTTGATTATTACAGTATGAATAATGGATTTTTTTCATGACCCACCGACCAGATACTATGAAATGACGCTCATATAACTTTCATACAATTCTTATGTAATGCTGATATAACACACTAATAATGGAGTAATGTATAAGCCATACAGTAGACGAGCAGTTCCAGTCTTCGGGTCTCGGCTTTCTTGGAGACGATGTTCTGCGCGAGGCAAGTGTAGTTTTTCTGATCCTCAGGCTGAATGTTAAAGATCTCGAAGTACAGAAATGAACCACTCCCAAATGCCCTGGTTGTGTTTTCTTTCAGAGTTACATCCTCATAAATCCAGGTCAGGTTCTGCGAGGGGCTCGACTTGCTGGAACAGTTAAAAATAACGTCAGTGCCTTTCGAGACGAACCAGGTTCCATTTGGGAGAGAGGTCGCTGGTTTTACATCGACCACCATGTTCTTTGGACCCTCTGAAAAGAAATAAAAGACATACCACTCAGTCTAAGGTGTAAGAAATGGAAGCAGTCAGTAATTAATCTTCTGGACTTCAAATCCCAGGATGATAAAAAAATGTATTGAATAAAACATGAATAATGTATTTAAAAATATTAATAAAAATAATAATAGTCACCATATAATAATTTCACTTTGACATTGTGTTTCACTTTGACATTGTGTTAATGTACTTATATTTTTTTTTCTAAAGATTATGTCTCTAGAGGTTAGTTGAATGCAACAGTTTATATATATATATATATAAAAAATACTTGCGCCCTCATTCCTGTCTGTCTTAACAAAGCTTCTTCCCTGAGAGCTACAGTGGCCAATAAAACCACTTGAAGCACCCTCTGCAATTTCTTTCGATATATGCCTCAGGTATTGGTGGCAGCATACTGGACCCGGTACTACTTTCATATCTGGAATAGGGGCATTCGAGACTCCCTCAGCTGTTACTGGCGATTTGTGTTATCGCCAAGGGTTTCCCCGAGTGGCTGCCATACTGCTTCTTGAGACTGCTGTTGTTTATAAATTAATTAATTGATGGACTTCTATGATTTCTTCTTATCTTGAAATGTCATCTATAATGCCAAACATCTGCATCTGTACACAGGAATTGAAAAGAACATGTTAATATAATGGACTACTACCTGATTCCTGCATCCCCTGCCACAGTTCTGTAAACACTTGAGAGAATTCAATGCAAAAATGGAGCTTGATGGAGCTTGAAGGCTTTTTTCCCAATAGCGGAAATGGCAGAGGGAGTCATGTATGCAGTAGAGTGTACATGAAACGACGGAAGGCAGGACCAAACTTAAACTAGCTGTCCGTATCAGAAATTCATTTTCCAAACAGTTTTTTTCAGCAACTTAACATACTTTTGTCCATTTTGTTCTTCCACCTTTTTTATAGAATGTAAGAATTTTTTTTTAAATCCACCCCTATGGATGGTCCCAAGCTTGTCTGTAAAACGAGGAGGGTGGAGTATACATACCTTGTAAAACTAAACCTAGCCACTGCCAACAAGAAATCTGTTACGTCCGTAGCCAACGTAGTACGTCTGCCATCCCTTGCGGCAGATTTCTTTTCCGTGTTATTAGTTTTGTGTGTGTGTGGCTCTCTGAGCCCTAGTATTGGGTCACAATAAACTTTTGCGAAGTTTATCCTTCTTGTCCCTGGGTGGTTATCGTAACAGAAGGCTAGACTGAGACAGAATGGAGGCCACACCCACTTTTCCTCCGGACGCGTTCCAATCCCTTGTGGAGGAAGTGCGATGTGCCCTCCTCCCTCCGGAAGCACCCGCTGCGAGGTCTATGATGGAAACTCCTGCCAACGGTCCCATGATCAACCCCACACGATACTCTGGAGATACCGACAATGGCGAAGGATTCCTTCTTCAATGTTCTCTCGCGATAGAAATGCACCCCGCTCGCTTTCCCACTGAATGAGCCAAGGTCACCTATACCATCTCCCTACTTTCCGGAAGGGCAGTGGAGGATGAACGGGACCACGGTAAACACCTACGCAGCATTCACCGCGCACTTCCTTGAGGCATTCTACCGCCTGGACGGAGACCCCACCAATCAGTAGAAGCTACACTGGCTGCATCAGGGGCAGATGGATATCAGGGAGTACGCCCTGGAGTTCCGGACCCTCGCTGGAACAAGGCGGCTCTAAACACCCACTTCCGTCAAGGCTTAGAACCGGCACTTCGACTGCAACTATCCGACTACGATGACTCCATGGGACTAGAAAGGTTCATCCAACTGGCCATCTGCGTCACTCATCAACGGAGAGGATGCCTCGATGAGTTACAACTCTCCGCGCCTTCTACGCCGGTCGTATCACCCACAGAGCCCATGCAGGTAGATTCGCTCCAGCTTACTCCCGCTGAATGACGCAGACGGATTCAGGAGGGACTTTGTATTTCAACCTCCTCGTCAGTCGGTGAGTCAGGGCAATACAGAACTGCTCAAATCCCATCCGCTGTCCACTTCAGTAATAATCACCATGCCTATGTGCTCTCTCACAGTCACCGCGCTCATTGACTCAGGCGCCAGGGGCAACTTCATCTCGGAGGACCTGTGTCGGAAGCTCCAGCTCCAGCGCTGCCGAACACCCTTCAACATCCGCTCAGTACCCGGGGGCCTTTCACACCATGAGAACATCAGCTCCTGACAGAGCTGGTGCTCCTGAAAGTGCACCAAGAGAAAAGTTCTTTCCTAGTCCTCGAAAGATCTCACGCTGATATCATCCTTGGTGTGCCCTGGCTCATGCCCCACTCACCGACAATCTCCTGGATCACCGGGAAAATCCTGAAGTGGGAAGAAGGATGCTTCCCACAATGCTTCCCGCAGCTGCCTCAAAAACCTCGTCAGAAACATATCAGCATTGCTACAACCTCCTTAGAGAGTCCAGCAGCTCAGATGATCCCGGAGGAGTATGCGGCCTTTCACGACGTGTTCAATCCAGGGCTCGCCGCCGAACGGCCGCCCCACAGGCCCTGGGACTGCGCCATCGAACTGGTACCTGGTGCTACGGTCCCTAAAGGGTGAGTATACCCTCTCTCGTTACCAGAACAACAAGCAATGGAGGAATACATAACAGAGACCCTGCAACAAGGCTATATTCGGCCGTCAACCTCACCAGCAGCCTCCAGTTTTTTTATTTGTGGCCAAGAAGGACAGAAGCTTACAGCCTTGTATAGACTATCATGTTCTGAACCAAGAGGAGTGGTGTCACTGGCTAGAGGGGGTGCAACACCACTTCCAAGTACTCACGGACCACAAGAACCTTTGCTACCTGAAGGACGCCAAACTGCTAAACCCCCGCCAGGCCCGATGGGCACTGTTCTTCACCAGGTTAAATTTTTCAATCAAGTACCGCCCGGGATCGTTGAATACCACGGCAGATGCCCTGTCCCGCATTCACGACCCAGACGAGGTATCGGACACACTCACTACAATTCTCCCTCCCAAAGTGTTCATCAATGCAGTACAGTGGGACCTAGATGAACAGATCCAAGCCGTCCTGGAATCTGACCCGGCTCCACCAGAAACACCCCGATTGCGTCAATATATACCCAAGAACCTCCGAGTTCCCCTACTAGAGGCAGTACATGCCAACCCAGGCATGGGTCATCCCAGGATCGCAGCTACTCTCGCTCTCCTCCAGGAGCGTTATTGGTGGCCTGGGATGGCCACCCTAAACAAGAGGTTCATAGCCGGATGTGAGGCAAATTTGGTCGCACCCCGCCACCTTCCCCCTAGGAAGCTACTCCCGTTGCCCATACCTCAACGTCTGTGGTCACACAATGGGGTGGACTTCATGACTGACCTCCCACCCTCAAGAGGGGAACACATGCATAGTAGTAATAGTGGACCGGTTTTCTAAGGCATGCAACCTAATCCTCCTCCCTTCCAACGGCAGCAGAGACGGCCAGGGCCCTATTCGAGCACGTGTTCCGCAACTTTGGGCTACCGGAAGATGTGGTAACAGACAGAGGCCCACAATTCACGTCGAGGTTCTGGAAGGCCTTTTATAAACTATTGGGGGTAACTTATCTTTCGGATATCACCCCCAAATGATTGGGCAAACAGAAAGGAGGATCCAGGACATAGGACGTTTCTTACGGACTTTCTGCAACCGTCACCATACCACCTGGAGCCAGTTTTTCCCATGGGCCGAGTATGCACAGAACTCCCTGCGTCAATCATCCACCGGACTGACCTCTTTTCAGTGCGTACTCAGCCAACAACCCACATTTTCCATGGAATAGCAAGCCTACTGACGTCCCAGCAGTGGACCAATGTTTCCGGAGGAGCGAACAGGTCTGGAGCGAGGCTCATCGTCACCTCCAACACGCCGTCCGACGTGGGTCGTCCACTGCTGACAGACGACGCTCAGACCCGCCTCGTTACCAGATTGGGGAATAAGTGTGGCTCTCAGCACAGAACATCCGACTCCAGGACACAAATAAAAAGCTAAGTTCTCGTTTTCTTGGTCCTTTCGAAAGAATTGCCCAAATTAACCTGGTAACATACAAGTTGAAACTCCCTCCCACCTACAGAATACATCCTGTGTTCTATGTCTCCCTTCTAAAGCCATATTACTCACCACTGATCTCTCCATCCACAGAGTTGGGCGAGGCTACAGAACATACAAATTGAAACTCCCTCCCACCTACAGAATACATCCTGTGTTCTATGTCTCCCTTCTAAAGCCATATTACTCACCACTGATCTCTCCATCCACAGAGTTGGGCGAGGCTACAGAACCCCCTCCACCGCTGGCAGTGGAAGAAGACTCCATTCATGCCATCTGGGGTCTGCTGAATTCCCGCAGATGCCGTGGGAAGATTGAATATATGGTCGACTGGGAAGGATACGGCCCAGAGAACTCCTGTCAGCGCTTTGGACTCACCTCTACTTCCTCGCTACATCCTCGACCTGTTCCCGTCCGATGCCTCACGGATCCTTTCTCCCTCCGTTGTCTCAGTAGTTTGTGTTTGTCGGTTTGTGTTCACCTCTCAAGGCAGGTTCATTTCCTTATTGGTTTGTGTTCGTCGGTTTGTGTTCGCCCCTCGTGACAGGTTTCTTTTCCGTGTTATTAGTTTTGAGTGTGTGTGGCTCTCTGAGCCCTAGTATTGGGTCACAATTAACTTGTGCAAAGTTTATTCTTCTTGTCTCCGGGTGGTTATCGTAACAAGATCAAGATGACGCTTCCACCCTGGGAAAAGTTGGGTGATTCAATGAGATTTATGATACTAGGCGGTGAAAGCCAGAAGTCTCCCGGAAGCTACATGGCTGACAACACTTCTTTTGATGAGGACAGCCAACATCGGGACAGGGACTGTGCAGTTCATGTATGAGACAAGGAAAACGTCTTCAGCAAAAGCAAAAATAAGGAAACACAATCTTGCCCTGCTTGGAATCAGCAAGACTAAATAGAAACAGTATAAACAGAAATGACTAACTGCAAGAACGATTCTGATGAACTTCAGAATGAGGACAATGCCCTTCACACCCAAGAGGTAGCACTAATGCTGTCTAAAGCAGCACAGAGAGCACTCATAGGATGGGAAGCCCATGGCCCAAGGATCATTACAGCATCCTTCCAAAAAAAAGGGGGGGGGGGTGATGATTGACATGAAAGTCATACAGCACCCTCCTACCAAGAAGTAGACATTGTAGAGGGAGAATTTAATTCCACGATCGGAAAGGACTGCATTGGGTACAAAGGCATCATGGGAGGCTATGGACTGGGGATATGAATGAGACTGGAAAGAGGCTAGCAGACTTGTGAACAACTTTGTCCTTGGTGAAAGCCCCTTGAGCACCACCAGACCACACAAACGATAGCCAGTCTGGTCACTTCTGCATTAGCAAGTAATTCATAAGATCCATGCAGGAAGCACTGTAAAAAAGTGGTGCAGACGTGGCTCCAGGCCATCACCTTGTCATGACCAAATTGAAGCTCAAGTTGAAGAAGAAATAGATGATGTCATACACAAAATAAAAAAGGGCAAGACAACATTACTACAAGAGGTGCTGAATTCAGACAAGGAGACCATGGTGGAGATGCTCTCCCTGCTTTTCAAGAACTCTAAGGAACTGTCAACATCAGGCTCAAAGTCAGCTCAGACCCAACTTCAAGGCAGTCGTCCTACAGAACTAAAGGCGCCTCAACCAACAAAGTGCAGATCTTCATCAGCAGTTGCCTAGGCAAGACAGGCAACTGCTGTTGAAGACAGACGGTTGGATAGGACACACCCAGGAAAAGCCTGCAAGCAACACCAGCAGACAAGCCCTAACATGGAATCCCCAAGGCATGTGACAAAAAGGTGGACCAAAAAAACAGGGGATGCAGAAACGTGAAGACAGTCATCAACACCAAGAGGAAGACCTGAACAGAGATGCCTGTGGATGTGTTGTTGGTGGCCTATGCCCCAGAAGGAGTAATAGTTTAGAAAAAAAACCCTAAAACAATCAATAATGAGCAGTGATGGCCCGGTGGTAGGGTGCTGGCTTTCTGATCCAAAGGTCAGGGATTCAAGCCCCACTATCACAGAGATGTCATTGCTATTTCCTTTATTAGGGTCAGAAGGAGGCTGGAGCAAATCCCAGCAGACTCCGAGAGAAGATGGTGTACAACAGTTCACCAGACCATCAAAAGGCCAACACACACACACAAACACATTCAACCTTTCTCTCTTGCACTCACACCTCGGGTAATCATGAATATACAGTTAGCTTTATGTGCATGGAGACTGATGTACCTGGAGGAAACCCACACAAGCATGGGGAAAACATGGAAACTCCACATAGAAATGCCTTCGCTGGGCACAGGGCTCCAGCCCAGGACCTTCTTGATGTGAGGCGGACGTGCTAACCACTACACCACAGTCCCGCCCTGATTTAATATATCATTTTTTGTATTTGTTTACATTATCTAACATGTAACAAGGACTTTTAAGGTTATAAGTGGGTTTAAAGCATTCTGGTTTACCCTAGTTTGCTCATGGTTATAAACTGGTGCAACATGCTTTTAAATTGGTGTGAAATACAAATATCATGGACAGTAATACTTCAACTGGGGATATCGGGAAAATAAAATAAAAGCTGAAATATGTTATACCTGTGAATACTGTACAAAAAAAGAATCTGGCTAATATTCTTTCGAACAGGCCTCTTGGGGGTTTTTACTACGCCGCAGGCCATACAGGCTTACAAACCTGCTGATCCTGTTTCTCACCAAATCATGTGGCTTACAGAAACTAGCACATGTAACTTTGCATACAGCTCTGAATTGTACAAGCAGTGTTTTAGTATCGACACAACCCAGTGTACCTGTGACCAGTAGCTGAACTTTATGTGGGTTTTTCACTTCATTCGGTGGATCAGTCTTGCACCAATACACTTCCTCATCAATCGTCATCAAGCCATTGATGCTCAAGCTGCTGTCATTCAAGATGGATAAATGCGTGTTGCTGACAGGCTGAGAGTGAATATGGGTGGCCAACACCACCTCATTTTTTATCCAGTGGGTCACTGTTGGGGTAGCGTTCGAGGGCAGGTCAAGACACGGCAGCACGATTCTCTCCCCCAACTCTCCGATAAAGACTGGAATCTCCTCATCTGCGAAAGCTGTGTGAGAAAGAACAGCCACATTACAACCAAATCGCAAAGTTTAAAAGGCTTGATTTACAATTGACAGGGTGTTCAAACTAATTTGTACTCTACACAGTGCACAGATGAATCACAGTTAACTTGAACACAAGGGATCTCAAAGCTTTTCCTGCTTCCGAACCCATTTTATGGTAACATACTTCATTACACACCCATATTACGTAAACAGGCATTAACATTAGGACTATAACCTACCTTGTAAAGTTCTGTTCATTGGAGCAAATACATGTTATTATTTTTTATATAATTAAAGCTGTTTTAATCACCTGCCATTACCCTTGGTGTTATTTCTGGGTTTTTAATTAAAACTGGAGCTTGATGCACATTATTTAACGTATTAAAAATAATAATTATAAATCATATAAATCATACAAAAAGTAAAGCATCAAACACTTAAGGGTGTGGTCACCCTAAAAAGAGTAAATATTTACATCTATTTAAAAAAATAAAATCTAACCAGATTCTTTTTTTTCTTGATTTGTAAATATTTCTTAGTACATACTGTATTTACATTTATACAACTCTATTTTTGATTTTTTGGGATTTGCAAGGCTATACACTTTTATTATTGTTAATATTACTGTACTTTTTATATTTACAATACGAATATATTTACGATGACATTCATAATATTCTAGATGAATCAAATCCTCAAACCAATGAAGCATTGTTACCCGATTCAATCCAGCATACAATATGTTACTCAAAAGTCTTTGTCCCCAACATTTTTTCTTGCCTTCTTATTCTCTGTGCACAGATCAATTTACAAGGAATTAAAGGATACAGTTATAACAGTATATCATTTTAATGAAATATGACAAAGGATACATTCAGATTTATATTTACAGCATTTGGCATACACCCTCTTATCCAGAGTAACTTACATTTATTATTATTATTATTATTATTATTATTATTAGTAGTAGTAGTAATAGAGGGAGTAGTACTGTAGCAGTTGGAGGTTAGGTGCCTTGCTCAAGAGCACTTTAGCCATGAAGGTGGAGGAAGAGAAGCTACAGCTGACTTGGGAATCGGACCAGCGACCTTTAGGTCCCTACCCGCTTCTTTAACCATCAGGCCACACCTGCCCCAGTAGATTATAGCCATTTACCTCTAAGCCACTAGGTTAGATGATAGGGGTTCATTAGAACCAGTGACCAGCAAATTATTAGATTAACAACAATAACAATAATAATGATATTATAACAAAAACTAGGCCAGTAACAAGGCCAGTAACGTTGTGGGGATGGAGCTGGACTCTCTGACAGTAGTGTCGGAGAGGTGAATGTTGTCCAAAATAAAGACAATATTGAACAATTCCCCCCACCTGCTTCACAACCTGCTGATCAGTCACAAGAGCACGTTCAGACTAATACCACCTAAATGTACCACTGAACGACACAGGAAATCATCCCTACCTGTGGCCATTAAACTGTACAACTCCTCCATACAGCAACAACATCCACTGCTATACATTTGCATTTTGCACTGCATTTACATTCTACTGTTTATCATATTGATAATAATGAACATATCACTCACTGATAGTGTTCATTCTGTATATGTTTATGGAGATATTAATAACTTCTCATTTAGACTTACACACACACACACACACGTATACACATATAGACTTTCAGTGTGTATATACACACACACACACACACACACACACACACACACACACACACACACACACATATATATATATATAGTTTCAATATATTTAGCTCTACTTCGACGTATCGAGCACTGTTCTACGGAAAATCGACTCAAGATCTGATGATGATTATTGTTATTATTAATAATAATAATAATAACAAAACAACAAAAACAGCAATAACAAAACAACAACAAGAATAACAACAACCACAACAATAACAACAAAACAAAAACAAAACTACAACAATAAAAACAACAATGACAACAAAACAACAACAAAACAACCACAACAACAATAATAACAAAACAACGACAACAATAACAATAATAACAATAACAATATTAGGAATAACAACAATAACAGTAGTATTTATAATAATAATGTTTAATTTCCAGCCCTGAACCCGACCCTGTTCCCTACAGTGCACACTACAGGGTGTAGTTCCCTATAGTGCGCACTACAGGGTGTAGCGCCCTACAGTGCACACTACAGGGTGTAGTTCCCTATAGTGCGCACTACAGGGTGTAGCGCCCTATAGTGCGCACTACAGGGTGTAGCGCCCTACAGTGCACACTACAGGGTGTAGTTCCCTATAGTGCGCACTACA
>JAOUQZ010036395.1:0-14131 GCA_028564935.1 Neosilurus hyrtlii
AGAGAGAGAGAGAGAGAGAGAGAGAGAGAGAGAGAGAGAGAGAGAGAGAGAGAGAGAGAACCATCCGTTTAACTACCCAAGATAGAAGCAGATGACGCTAAAAAAAACGAAAGCTCATTTTTCAGCATTACCGACGTTAGCAGCAGGACCGGGAGTGGATGAGTCAGCGGAAAGAGCTCACTAACTATTGCACTGCTGCCAGGGCAGGCCAGATGGACAACACACACACCCAGCCAAGACTGGTCAAGAAAGGTTCAACACTCTCACACACACACACACACACACACACACACACACACACACACACACACACACACACAGAGCTAAGATCGCAATAAGATAACGTCACACAGCTCGAGATTTAATTAATCAGACATGTGCAGCATACTTAAAACCCAAAACACACACACACATTTTCCCATCACTAGATCATTTATAAATCATATTATATCATGAGACTAGAGATTAGGAGTATTATTACAATGATTACCTCATTATGGGTAAATTATACCTGATATTATATAACGTGAACAAATTAATTTTAACTAGACTTTCACCTCCCCAAGTCATCACAAAACAAGACAAAAGCTAAGCTCCAGTCAGTAAGGAATCAAACCCAGGATCTTCTGGCTGCTACTCTGCTGTTAAAAAAACAAAAACACTTCATTAAAAATATGTATTTCATGGATTCGAAAATGGCTCAAAACTCTGATTAAAATTATCCTGAGCATGGACAGGCCCAAGCTGACAGAGTTGTATGTTTGGTACTTCCCTACGCCATAAAATGTTTTTGAAAATGAAAAAAATGATAACGTCATACTCATTTGATGAACAGCTTAATTCTACAATGGTCACAGGGAAGCTAGAGCCTATCCCAGCCGAAACTGGACGAAGAGGGGGTACATCCTGTACAGCTCGCCAGTCCATTACCGGGCAAAAGAATGTGACCATCTATTCTAATTAGAGGCCAATTCACCTCCACCAGTTCGAACCCCTAATTCGAAATCTATTTTCAAATATATGCTGATAGAGAGACTCCTCATTCAATTCATCGACCCCCCCGCCCCGCCCCTACCCCTCCTCCCTACCCCTCTTTCAAATCCTGCGTATTTCTTTTACCAATTTATTCTAAAATGACACAGCGGGTGGAGTTAGACTCCAAGGTGGGATGAAGCTACACATTAATATACAGGAGCTATTCAGACTTCTAGTGTTAAAAGGATCAACTGCAGTGCAAAAGACCCTCTGAAATCCCCTAAAAAGCTTTTAACAACACCAGAAAATTAGCATTAGCATGCAACATTTTTTATATCTGACTGAACAGATGCCAGGATTATTGTTAATCCTTTATACTAACACACTGTCGGAAACGTTTGGAATAAACGCGGCACTCGAACTGCTTCATCTGCAAATAATAACAGAGCAGTAATAAAAAAGTAACTGGTAATGAAAAGGGGGCGTGGCTTCCTGAGGGGATTTTTCTTCAGTGATGTAATGTAATAAGTAAAAGGACATACTCAAGCGGGTGGGGTTGTTTTTTTTTGTTTGTTTTTTTAAATCCACTGTGAGTTTGATTGGCTTTGTTCCAAAACAAACATGGACACAGATCTCGACGCTTGCCTCGGCAGGTGGAACAGTTCACCTCTTTAACACACTGCCTATTTTTATCTTTTTTAGAGAGAGGAATATGTTTTTATATCAGACTTGAGACATTCGTCTCCAGGTCTCTGGTTCAGTCCGGAGTTCTGAGGCGATTTGGAGTTTCTAATGCACTCCCTGTGTCTGCGTGGGTTTTTACAGAGTTCTCTAGTTTCTGATTTGTTCCTGCTGTACAAAAACACTGTAGATGTTTGCTATGCTCTAGTGCCCGTAGGTGTGAATGTATGCGCACATGGCACACCAGCAGAGATGGGTCCCTACCTCCCAACCTTATTTATACACACAAATATATATGCCTGCCGGTCTGAAATGTCAGAATGTCTTATATATGGCCCTCCTTAGATGTTATGAAAACTGCGGGACTTCCCGATCACATACTGGAACTGATTATTGATCATTAACAGCATCAACATGCATATGAACACAGAAATTGTAATATCTTTGGAATGAGTGATCATATTTCCTTCATTTAAAGACATTTGTAATCCTGAAATGGAGAACTGCCCAATAAAGTCATCTCTAATGAAAAATATTTAAATCATTCATGATTACACCTATAGAACTGTATGATTTACTGCACAATTTGATTTTTGGATGATTTTTGTGAGGATTGTATGAGTAGTTTATTCACTGAGGGGAGTGTAAGATTATTTTATTTACTTCCTTTCCACTACAGCACAATGATCTTAGCTCTAGGTGCTCGACCAGGTGACGTTGAGCTAAGACCTTCAAGGTTACTTAAAGACAGGTGGTAACTATAGGGTTTAGAAACAGTGAAGCAATTCATTTTCAGTGATAAGCCTAAAGTAAGCAATCTCAGCAAGTATTATGCCAGAAATTAACGGTGGCAAACCGAAAAGATGGTGAACTTAAAGGTATAAAAGGAGGGGTCTTGATGGACCACTCAGCGTCTAGGAATCAGTCATCGGCGGGAGGAGGAACTTTGGAGGTCCAATCACAGCTAGAGGATGGTAGATGGGGCCTGAGGTTCTTTCATAGAACTTCTTTTGTGTGATTGATTGTATTGCTTTTCTTTTCATAAAGGATAAATGAACACCTGAAAAATGATACTAATTTTTGGCATTTTAACAACTGTATGTGTATTTTTTTTATATCCACTATGTATTTAATTAGGATACACTACACAGGAATGGCGAGATCCGATGGGTCGGCTATCCTGATTCTGAATGGGTAATGGTTCACTGAAAATGCCAGACACACACACAAGGTTTGTGGTCATTGAGGCTGAAATCCTAGAAATTCAATAAAATGCCATCGCAGAAAATACTAAAAAAAAAACTACATAATATGGCCTTCATGTGTTTAATGGTTTAAAAATAAAAAAGATTTTCAAAAGGTACCAGTGTCAACAAACTGCTATAAGTGCTAAGTACAGTGCAGTCTTAAATGTTGTCATTGACTGTTTAGTTTAGAGTGGTTTGTACAGCGAAACAAATTTCAACAAGTTCAACAAGTGTTTGAAAGGAAATTAAAACCAAACTTAAGACATGCATAGTTTATATCTGTCTCTGTTAAATTCCCCATTTCATGAACTTTTCTTCATGTAGATAGTAAAAAACCAGCAATAACTCCACACAAAACGGGGCACCACTGTAATACGTGATTAACATTGTGCGGTATTGTTTTCTTTCATATGTATATTCGGACTCTTTTTTGATGAATGAACAGAAGTGCGTATGATTTGTATTTGTACCTATTTTCATTTTATTCAGAATTTCACTAGTTTATATCTTGTTAGTTTAATATCTGTACACTGTTATTTTTGCCACCAACTTGCCTAGTATGAACTGGAGAATTCACGTCCGATTCTTATGAGAGTGACGCGCCAGTCACTTCAAACAGGCTAATGCAAATTGTCAAATCGATTTTACCAGACCGCAACTTCGAAATTGTAAGTAAAAACCGCAAGATGATAAAAAATTAATTTTTTTATTTTGATACCTTGTATTAATCCCGCAAAGAAAATTATTACCTCTGCAATTATGCCACACACATTGGGGGTGCCCAGAGAGCAGTTAGGTGCCTTGTTCAAGGGCACTTCAGCCATGAAAGTGGAGGAAGCAACAGTGCAGCTCACTCCACCACCGCCACACATTTTTCCTGCTGGTTCGGGTATCAAACCAGCGACCTTTCAGTCCCAAAGCCGCTTCTCTAACCGTTAGGCTACAGCTGCGTAAACTCATGAGAGTTTTTAATACTTGCACTTTATTTCACTTTAAGTGAATAATAACACCTTTGTGTAAAGACACAGTTGTTAACGTCTGTCACAGGCAGTCCGAAATCAACTAAAAACAATAAAGCAGGAAACTCATTCTAAAAGCATTGGACAAGTCTGCCAATAGTCTATAAAAATCCCCCATGATGTAAAAAGCTCGTATAAAGCCGGTGAGGTGGTTGAGGTAAATTTTAAGATCCAACCTCACTATTACAAACAGCCGGGACTTGACTTTGGACACTGGAGGACCAGAGGCAGAGGCATCGTGAAAACCAGCAGAAGGTTCACCAAGGACTGTTTTAAACTGACCGAATAAAATGCCTGGTGAAGAGCATTCAGAGCGTGATACAGAAAAACTTGGAGCTGCTTTAGCCGCACAAAAACAACCACAGAGAGCTAAAAACAACCACAGAGAGCTAAAAACAACCACGGAAGGCTGGATGGTGCAGGTGCTTCATCGGATGATTTGACAGACGGTAGTTCAAAGCCTCGCCCTGATGCCCTTGGGTTCTGAAACCATATTCAGGTTGTGAATAACCATTTAACTAACTTGTACATCTAAGATAAGTTAAAGTTATTTGTGTTTTTTTTTTATGTAACTGGCATCAGGAGATGCCGAGGACCATTCCGCATAGCAGGCCAATAATACAAGCTTACAACCAGATATTTTCATTCTAAATGTTGATGCTTTTAATGGAATTTTATTGTTCCTAGTACGCAGTGGTAAATACCTGCCAAAGTGGTCCAAGGAAGGATTACTGGTGTATTGGTAACAGTGCCATGAATGCCCAAAACTCAGTAATGTGTCTGGGAAGCAAAGGCTGGTATGTCTGATCTGAAAGAACTGTAGAAACTGGTCATTCTCAGTGGGATAGAAAGGAACCAGTACATACAGTGCAGGAAAGGCTGCAGTCTATGGAGCCATCCAGCCACAGACCATTTAGGTAGTGTTAATGTTATGGCTGATATATATATATTCAGCATATGATACACAGTGTGTATATACACTAAAATAAACCAGAGAGTCTGATTTAAAAGGTTTGTTATGGCTCTGCTGACTACAAAAAAAAAATTATAATAAAAAAATAAAAAAAATAAAGTGTTTATATCTGAGACCCAAAACTCGTTCTTCCCTCATCGGCATCTTGGTGCAATCAGAACATGCAGAGTGCAAAAGTACTGTTTACTGTAAATATTAAAGAAATAAAAAACAGCATCTAATTTACTTCCTGCGAGTGTAATATTACCGCTTAGCTTTTAATGGTGTACTGTACTCTGCCCAAAAGCGCGTTACAGTGCGGTGTGTTTGAAAAAAAAAAAAAAACCTGCATGGTGGAAATCAGAATCCACAATATTTATATCAGTGTCCCTGTTCGAAACCCTAATATACTTTGAGGACAACAAACTATGGAGAAATATTAACAAAATACATATTTCCGGGACTTTGGGTCCTCTGTAGCCCCCCCCCTATACATTGCCCCTGAGGGTAAAAACCCCGCACTTACAACCAGAATACTTCAAATCGGCTTGTAGCATTCTTGAATGAGACTATAGGTTTAACATAGTCTTATTTTACATAGTAATTTAAATATATCACCTAAAATGAACACTGATGATTCAACAGGGTTGAAAATCCAATATGGTGGACAAACTCCGCCATTTTTTTTGGTTAGTTAAGTAACGCTGTAATACATCAAATTAGAGGTTTTATCTTCTGTACATTTCATCTGTAACCACCAAATCTGGATTTATTAATTAATAATCATGGAAATTCCAACGCAGTCCCACCATAGGGTACAGAGTTAGATCAAGAAACCATGAAAAAAAAGAATAAAACAGTTTTAAGCTGCTAAGTGCGCAATGAATGGTAAAGTCGGAGGGCCTTTTATCGCCTTCTCACGGCAGCTACCGTAACTACATTGGAAGTGTTGCAGCGATTAGCCATTGTGTTGATTCCAGCGACCTACACAGTGTGTGCGCGTACAAAACTGGTCAATACAGGTTTGTGTTTTCTTTTTTGAAAGTCGAGATGTCAGATTTGATTGTACATGTAGATCAGCAGAATCAAAAGCTACCTGGGGGTCCAGTCCCTTTTAACCCCCTCCTCAGAGGCGAGGTAAAAGGGGAGGTGTATAAATGTATTTTACGGGGAAATGATTCATTTTCCTGTCTCCTGTCCTGGGTTTACATAATTGAAATCCGTCAAACAAGGAATAAAAAAAACAAAAAAAACAATGGTCTACGTAAACTTTCATATTTTGAGATAAGTCAAGCCGTGACCTACTACAAAAACAGATAAGTACTTTTAAGCTCCTGTTCACAAAGTGGATCGGGAGCTATAGGAATGGGTTCCGTCCGTCCGACCGTCACATTTTAGTTTCTGAACAATCACTTGCCGTGACCCAAAGCTGAGGCTTCAAACTTGCTAAGCTTGTTCTGTATTGGCATATTAAGAACTGGTCCTTCCGGCGGAAGCGTCTGGACCCCTGCAGTCTATTTTTTCTTTTGGAAAAGGGCCTCCATAATTCACTTTTTGTGTAAAATAAATACAGATTTATACATATCTGACTCAAAGAAAGTGTCTGGGGGCAGTGTGGAAATGTACAGCTGCTAAAATAACGTCTATATTCATCATGCCCACTAGTATTGTCGGTCTAAGGTAGACAGACAGATGCCTAAATTCAGGGGCAGATCTTGAACATGTGCATAAACTATAAGACTCTGTGTATGTGAGCCCCAAACCCCCGGCGCACTGCTAGTGTAGGAGACGTCACTATCTCTCAGGAGAGTGAGGAAGCAAAAATTTGGTTGTTCTTTGTTTTTGCTCTTGATGGTAAAAGCCTTTTTCAAGGGCTCTTGAGTAAAGGGGAGGGGGCAGGCAGCCAAGAATGATGGGATGCCGGAGAAAAGGGATGTGCAGCGACAGATGTCACCTTTTTCATCTTCAAGGCACCACAGAGAAATGGGTGTATTGATCTTGCAGTGCTGAACGTACAGCGAACCCCCGTCTAATGAAACTCATTTCATGAAAAAAGAAAAAAAAAAGGAATATGATCTTAGATCTGGGAGCCGTACGATCATCAAAGAAACTTCCTTGTTAGCCTTCTGATGAATTTAGGATAATTTAATTAGTGTAATACCTCGCGTAACAGGAATGTTGTTTAAAAACCTCGCTTACATGCATAAAAATGTAACTAGCATGCTAATGGGCGGCTTGGTAGCAATTTATTGGCCGACCAGAGTTTGTCGTAGTATTGATGCTTTATCTTTTAAAATAAATCAATGCTACATTAATGGAAACCTTTGCCCTGGTTAGATCTTAGTGGATGGGACACTGAATAGTGTAGCGTTAATCTAAACAGCATCATCTAACATGTATACAATACTGCGTGCTAAATTGTTAACAGCTGGTGGACGGCTTAGCATTTAGCCTGACTATCTGATTACATCATCGTATATCTGACCCGAGGTTGCTACATGTGGAGCTACTTTGATATAAATTACATGCAATTCAACCAGCAAACCAAACAGTTCATTACGCCTGTTAGTTGAGCCCGCTGCTTGGTGTTGCGACGATCATGCTGTGAAGTTGGCGTTTGTTGTGTGGTCACTTAAAATGTATGTACAGGGAGTCTGTGTGCGAGACAGCTGGGGATAAAAGAGTATTGCTTCAGTCAGTTTGTCTCCAAACTATTGCGGTGAACCCAAACTGCATTAAAAACAGATCAAATTCAATATCCGATGACGTTATTGATCGAAGTTCATTTATGTGAAACCAGTGCTGTGTCTCACTTCACATACTTGTATATGTGTTTGTTATTTTGTGGGTAGAAAATGTACTGTACATTAAAATGCACTGCACTGTTAACTCACTGTACAGTACAATAGTTTGAGTGTGTGCAGTTCACACCCTTAAATGGTCACACTCTTGGCTACGTACAGAAGGGGCGGGGCTTTCAACCTTTGTGAATATGGTGGACAAGATCACAGGGGACACATACAAGTTAAAGTTACTTCTTTTAATAATAGGTGAGCGGCAAGCTGGCGGAAAATTTCGCAGATGATGGCGTGAATGTAACTTCCGTTCATGGTCGAGCTGCTTACTGCAGAAAATCAACGGAATAGTTCATCTTGTGATACAAACATTAAAACTATGGTGTGAGTGTTATGTGGAACAGTGTTTTTTTTCAGGAACTTACCCCAACATCTGGGGTAAAAGACATACAAACTCCACACAGAAACGCCCTCGCCGAGCCTGGAATTGAGCCCAGCGTTCAAAAGGTATATTCCTGAAAGTATCATTTAGTGCATTCATTTATGATGTCATGACACCACCGTAATACCATTTCTAACTAGGAAGTTAGTAGTGATTAGCAAGTTCACCCTACAGCAAAAATATCCTAGGTTTGAGATCTGTGTGGAGTTTGTATGTTGTCCCCATGCTTGAGTGGGTTTTCCCTGGGTACTCCGGTTTCCTCCCACAGACAAAAGACATGTACCTTAGGCTAATTGGCTGTGGCATGGATGAGAGTTTGAACGGTTGTGTGTGTTGCCCTGGGATAGTCTGGTGAGCCGTTCAAGGTGTACCACACATTCCTCCACTGTCGGTTGAGGAAGGCTCCAGCCTCGCCGTGACCCTAATAGTAGGATTACGAGGTTTGGGAATTGAGTAAGTGGGTAACTAGGAAGGGGAATTTTACATGCAGTGCCCTTATAGCATATACCAGCACTCTTCAAACACTGCTCTACCCATCACAATGGTGGCCCAAAACTAACTGTTGTACCAAATACAATATTTCAATGATAAGCATTTTGTAAACATTATACTCCGATGTCCACCCATATCACTCACCCTCATCTATCTATCTATCCTCTCAGACTCCCACACAATCAAGCACTTCCATTCTAACAAAATATCCTCCGTCCACCTCGCTCCAGTCCCCTACTGAGATGAGTCACTCTCCTTCCCTCCGCATTCCTCCATCCTTCACTCATCCTCCACTCATACTGATGACAGAAGGCACCAGAGCCTTGATTTCCTCTGAGGATAAATAAATCTGCCAGAGTTTCATGACTCACTGCCGGCCCTTGCTCCATCCTCACCTAATACTTTCTCCTATGAAGTGTAGATAACAGAAATACGTTGCCTCCCATTGCATTCATTTTGTGTTAAAATACAGGATCTTGCCTCCCAAGTGGCGCATCAACACGGCGCACTTTGAACCAGGAGATCGAAGGTTCGAATCCAGGTTGATAGTGCAGTCATGCGTGACCGGAAGTCCATAGGAGCCAAGCGGCCGAGCTCTCATGGTAGAGAGCTGACTTCCCTTTAACTCACAGTAATCACCAGCCAATCAATCGCATCCTTGAGATCAATTGTACAGGTGGGGTGATAGGATTTTCCCTCAGAGTGTGTTAGGCCGCCCCAAAATATGGATGTGCAACAGTTTGCAAAGAAGTGGTTGGCAGCATCTTGTGTCATGGTGAGGGCACATGCATACTTATACCCCTCCATGGTGGTGGGAAGGCAAAACTTGATGGGTGGGAATTGGACCATTGGAGAAAAACGGATGAAAATTCTCTCCCACGCCCACAAAAAACAAGATCTCAGAACATCAGCTCACAAAGGCTTCACGATGATCTACATTAAAAACAGGAGAGTTACAACATTTATCTGCCTCTCAGTAGCAAGGATGTGGACTTAATACACCAGATGGCTAAAAGGTATGCCTGCTCATATCGCCTTCCAAAACAATGGAGTTAGTCCCTCTATCTTCAGGTAACATTCTTCACTCTTCTGAGGAAGGCTTTCTACTAGATTTTAGAGCATGGCTGTGGGGATTTGTTCCCATTCATCCGCATTAGTGAGGCCAGGTAAGAAGGTCTGGCACCCAGTCTGCATTTCAATTATTTCAATGTACAGTGGGGCTGAGGTCAGAGTTCTATGCAGGCCAATCAAGTCCCACCACCCCAATCTTGGCAACCACGCCTTTATAGACCCTATTTTGTCATAGTAGGACAGGTTACGCCTGGACCCCATAGTTCCAGTGAAGGGAAATCATAATACTTCAGCATACAAAGAATTCTTTTCCCCACTTTGTGGAAAGCGTTTGAGGAAGGGCAGGTGTCCACTTATCTTTGGCTGTGTAAAGGTTGTCCAGAAAGCCTGTCCCAGATTCTCAACAATCCTCCCCACAGGTAACAGTAACAATGAGGGGTTTAATCAATCCCAGATGTTGTTGTGGATGGTCCCACATGTATGCCATAAAGTTCAGCAGCTTTAGTTCCCACTATGAGTTGTGTCCCAATAGAGGATTGGTATTCCTTTGAGTCTGGTTCTTCAAGTTTTTGCCTCAGGGAGTTTTCCCCGATGCCTCGGTCAGTCGGCTCTACCCTATACATCAATTGAACCAAGTCTGTGCTACGCCTGTCACAATAATTATGTTGATTATACTGTCCCAGAAACTCTGGTGATTAACCAGAGTATTGTCATAGCATGCAACTGTTAAGTTTTCCTGTTTAGTGTTGCTGTTGCCTGCATCTGGATAGATAAGTAACTACGCTTCTCTTGTACAGTGTACACAGTACTGTTTCTTACAAAATATATATACCCTATGCAGTGGAACTCCTAATCTGCCACGGCGGATTCAGTAGGGGTTTCCAAGGAATAAACTACATGCTCCCCTAATTTTAGTCGTATCCATTCCCCACCTGTCAAGTATCGCCTTCCCAATCACACAACCACCACCACCCAGGGAGGCGTGTAATCATGCACATGCCCCCTCTGTGACATTTAATGTAGTGCCGCGCATGCGTATTTGGGGGCGGCTTAATACACCCTGAGGGAAAGCTCTATCCACTCCCGTGTACAAATGAGCACACAGACACCCATGATTGGCTAGTGATCGCTGTGAGTATGCCATCCCTCCCTCCCGTTAGAGCTCGGCCAATTAGCTCCCATGGACTCCCTTTCACGGATGGGTGTGGCATCAACCCGGATTAAGAAAATCTGTATTACGCTTACCATGGAAAAATAGAACCTTGGAGCATCAGTGTATCTTTTAAGCTGATCCGTGATTATTGGTGTACCTTTGAGGCGGAGCCTCTGCAGTGGAACATCACAGTAAACGTAAAGCAGACTCCATGAGGCTTTGGAGCTCCTCTTTAGAGGCTCTGTTGAAGATATTTACTTCATAAATGGCAGTACTGTATATAAATTAAAGAAATAGCTCCAGCATGTTCATAACTGTGTGCCTGGGTGAATCTTTTCCAAATCGCATGGTGTTGATGCTTTAAGGTAAATGCAAAACGTTTCTGATTTTCTTTCCAACAAGGATCTTGTAAAACAACTCGGGATCTGATCATCCAGACCAGGCACAAGCTTGTTCGTCTTTCTACAGGAGAGCGCTCCAGCAATTGCTTAATGAAAGAAGAGAATGGTATAGCTCAATAACCATGACCAATCTGTACATCAGCATCAGCTTGCATTCTGTAATCTCAGGCACATCTGCAATGGGAGCAAGCGTGCAAGCGAGCACGAGAGAGAGAGAGAGAGAGAGAGAGAGAGAGAGAGAGAGAGAGGCAGAAGGAGTGCACAAACACACAGAGTCAACACTCAGTCCTGGTCTTATTGATGGCAATAAAACGGCAATTATTTTGGCTCCGCTTGACATTATTACTTTATTATTATAGCACGCTGTCGCTGCTGCATCAAATTCAATGGCGTGTGTGTTTGTGTAAAACAAAGCTAGAGACTGAGGCGGGTGAGTGAGTGGGCATTAAAGCATATGCATTGTGTGGCTAGTTCACACTTCTATTCTGCTACTCAAACCCTAAAAAAAAAAAGAAAATCAGAGAAGAAGCAGCAGTCGTGTGTGACCTTGCGTCTAAAGCGTCCATTTGCCTACCATAGATGCTTGAGCAAAAAAGGGGGGAACAATTTTTGGGAATTTTGTCACACTTGGGTCGATCTTACTTGTACAGGCAGATTGCTTTACTCCATACACACACACACACAGAGAGAGAGAGAGAGAGAGAGAGAGAACAATGCATGTAGCCTGTATTGGAAAGGGCCGCTCCATTATTCATTAAGTGCAGGGTGGGATCCTACCCAAACCCCCCCCCAGTGCACACTACCCCTCCTCCCTCTGGCAAACCATCATGTATAGAGAGAACCAAGAGATGGATAGACAGATATAAACAAAGGGCGCGTTTGAAAACTGCATTTAAATGTATGCTCGTGCGTCTGAACACTGAACACAAACCAACAAATCCCAAAAGCATGATGGGGTGGTGGGGGTGTGCTCTGTAATGTGTGTACATCAAATGATTTCATGTAAGGTGCACACTCTCTGATGAAATAAAAGATTCAATTCGACAAGGAAAAGCTATGAGGGAGGAAAGACAGATGTTCTGCGAGTCGCTCACAAACCTGGCGAGAAAAGCACAGGCATTATAAAGCGAACCGGATGATTTGAGGGTGTGGAGCGGGCTGGTCCTAATAACAGGGCTGGATATTCTACACCTGGACACTAATCTGAACACTCCTGGCTCTTCTTTTTACTGTCAGGTGGAGAGAGATGGAGAGAGAGAGAGAGAGAGAGAGAGATGAATTTGATAGCTTTTCTAAATTATACAACATTAGCAGGTAACTGAAAAGTGCTCACCCTGTTTTTAGTAGAACGTGCGGTACCATCCTGATTAGAATCGCAAATGTAAAAAAAGATTTTCGTTTTTATTGAACAGACAATCCATTATTCATGTAACCCCGATTCTTTCTGATTCTGACAACAAACCTAAAACAAACCTAACAAACTTGCATAAAGGAGGTAGCAAGTAGTGAAATTTAAGGCTCATGAACTCATTTCTTATCAGGAAATTGTAGTTGTTTAATTATCATCCTGATGAGATGGTTATGTAAAAATGAGGGCCATGGGAACAAAATCACCCGTGCACCATAACTTGTCAAACCCAAAGATACTAGCCAATCTCTGGCACGTGGCACGTATGTGGAAGAGGGCAGTAAAGCTGTGCCTACACAGGACCATGCAGAGTCAGTGAACGCCAGCAAAATAAGCTCAAATTTTCTCAAACAACGTGAATTGGGCGGGTACGAATCTGAACTATCACACAATGCCGTTCGAGCAATTACCAATCAGTTTAAAGATACTGTTGATTGACAGATGCCACCAAACACTGAGTTTCCCCCAAAACATTTTCTTTGGGGAAACAATGAACAAGAGTCTCCGTTCTATACTTTCCATGCAATAATAATAATAATACTAGTAACAAGCTATTATTATGATAATGTGAACTAAAATATGTTAAAACAATATAAGCTAATGATAACATGAAATATTTATTAGTGAGCTGACTAGATGCTGCTTGGGGATCTACACTTTGTATAGGGAACTACCTGTTGACTGCTCGCGGTTTAAACCGGAAACATCTGAAAAAGTGTTAAACACGCAAAAGGGTTTCCTAGGCAACCAGAGACGGCCAAGAATGTGATTAGCTTGTGACGTGTCGTGGTTCACATGTCGCTCAAATCTCTTATTCATCATCGCTTCCTGTGCGGATGCCACTTAAGCAATGTCACATACCAAGCTGGGAAGGTTTGGTAAACATTAACGAGCATAAAAATTAAATTTATGATTTAAAAAAGATGATATAGTCCTAAAGTCCATGGCCTTTAATTAACATAAGCTGTGTTTATGCAGAGTAAAGGGTTTCCACGGTCAAGGTGTATAGAGGTTGAGTGCAGAAAGATATATTCAAAAACAGTTTTTTGTTCCTCTCTGTGTTTCTTCCACACCGAACTCCTTCAAGTGAAAAGCGTTTGCATTTAAGAAGAAGAAGAAGAAGAAGCCGATGTCAGTCATTCCACTGTGGTATTGTTATGATGTGAACAGTACTCAGTCTTTATTCATCTTACTTGCTGATCAGTTTGTTACTTTATACCCTGTAATGTCTTATTCAATAACAGGTATGCAATTTGTTTAAATTAGGCCCTCATGCAGGGGTGCGAGAATATGATCCACAGCATTCCTCCTTCTCAACATGTACACTATATCCTTAATGCTATTTTAGAGCACATCAGACCAGACACATTTTCTTTTGCACAAAAATCTTCTTGGAAAAATGAATAAGTAAAGATTTTTATATATATATATATATATACACACACACACACACACACACACACACACACACACACACACATATATATATATATAT
>JAOUQZ010036436.1:0-14127 GCA_028564935.1 Neosilurus hyrtlii
CCTAGGTGTGAGTGTGAGTGCGAATGGTTGTGTGATTGTTGGCCCTGTGATGGCCTGGCGAGCTGTCCAGGGTGTACCCTCAGTACTCAGTCGGCTGAGATGGGTGCCAGCCTCCCCGCGACCCTGATTAGGATTAAGCGGTTCAGAAAATGAATTAATTAATAAATTTTAACTAAATGAGGCAGGTTTGTTTCATGAAGCCTAAATTGCAAAAGTGGCTAGTGTCATATCTATTTTACTTTATTTGTTTACAAAGGTAAAAAAAAAAAAGCTGGGTGAAGATAGTTTAAGTGGTTCCGTAATTTTTGC
The DNA here is from genome assembly GCA_028564935.1 of Neosilurus hyrtlii. Taxonomy (NCBI): domain Eukaryota; kingdom Metazoa; phylum Chordata; class Actinopteri; order Siluriformes; family Plotosidae; genus Neosilurus; species Neosilurus hyrtlii. The sequence continues at coordinate 310 of JAOUQZ010036436.1, forward strand.
CAGGTGATGCACGCATCAAGAATTGTGGAAGGTCCCTGATACAGTCATTAACTATAGGGGGGGCACGACTGTGTAACGGTCAGCACGTCCACCTCACAGAAAGCCCCGTGATTGGAGAGGGCGTTTGTGTGTTAAGTTTGCATGTTCTCCCAATACTTGTGTGGGATTCCTCCGGGTGCTCCCTTTTCCTCCTGCAGTACAAAGCAATGCACATTAGGCTAATTAAATATTCTGGACCCCCCCCCAAAGTGTAAAGCAGTTCTTTTAGCCCTGCAAAGGCAAGCTGTTCAGGGTGTACCCCGCCTTTCACCCAGAATCAGCTGGGATTGGCTCCAGCTTCCCCGTAACCCTAAACAGGATAATCAGCATGGATTAATTAATTAATTAATGTCACTGACTTCTAAATTTCCACCATCATGACATCCTTACCTAAATGTCTCCACTATTTCTACACTGGATATCCCTTCAATATGATTTTGAACATCAGCACACAGCCATAGTGAGAAAACTTTTACTCTTGTTTTTGAAGAGCTAACAGAATCAATTAGCTGATGATTAGACTTCCCAGAGCTGCCTGTCAAAAGAAATATAAAAACTATTCAACATTAAATGCTGCATACTGAGTTTCACAGAAAGAACAGTAAAGTAAATTCATTCATCTTCAGTAACCTGAACTACAACCTGAACAGGGTCATGACTGTCAAAAATCCCCCCCCCCCCAATTTTTTTTTATAAATCTTCCCCCCGCCTCCCCAAAAAAAGTACCCAAAAGTAATAATGCAAAATGTAATAAGTTAATCAATATAATAACGTTTTCTTCAATGTTTATTAGTAAGGTGCAACAGCACTGATTTGTTGGAACTTAGCCTTTAGAAACACAAACTAAGATCCACTACAACGAGTTGGAATGAAATATGAAGCCCAGTATGACCTGTGCCTGTAAGAAACAGGTGCATGTGTTTACCTGGGATAAGCGCAGTGCTGATGAGGATATCGATATCCAAACACTGCTTGGCAAACAGCTTCATCTCAGCCTCGATGAACTCCTTAGACATCTCTTTAGCATAGCCACCCTGGCCTTCTCCAGACTCTTTGATATCCACTTCTAGTGGCTCGGCTCCCAGAGACTTAAACTGCTCCAATGCTGCAGCTCTGCAGGAGTGTGTTTGTTTACAGGAAAGATTAAACATCTGAAGAACTCCAACAGCTACTGGATTTAATTTGACAATTTCTTAGCAAAGACTGTAGCAGAAATATTTCATTTTCATTTAAAACACATCACACTATCTAGGCATAGAGATGAACAGATGCGAGAAGAAACAGGCCCGAGCTCCTACATAGACTGGAGAGCACTGCCATCTGGTGGCAAGGGGTACGACATGCAACAGATGGAGGGACTTTATACACAAGTTTTTGATGTACTAATTATGAAATACAAATCCAATTATAGTTTAACAGGCATTCTGAATTTGTTCATGACCCTCAGAGGACAGTCAAGTGAAAATTCTTATTTAAATGGAAGCTCACATGAATATGGGCCACATTTTAAAAAAATTAAAAAATAAAAAGTAAATCGGATACATTTCTCCACCCTTTACCATAACGCTGGTTTGATTTAGAAATTGATTTGTACTATTAAATCATGGAAGGGGTCATCCAATGTGTGAGTGGTTTTTTTTTTCAGCTTTGTATAAAAGTTAGTAGTGATAAAGTTAGTAGTGATTTGTATGACAGTAGTGATAGTTCTGCTGCCATTATGAACTACATTGCGTGAAACATTAAAAGTCAGCATTTTAAAAGAATAAAATAAAGAGGACGGATTCCATGATGGTGTTGCTGAGTAATCAGAATTTTATATATTTATTTATATATATATATATATACACACACATATAAAATAACATAAGCCTGAATAATTTGAAAGTTTACTGGGAGACACTTGTGCTAATTTAGGTTTGTTTATTTTTGCTTGACATCTTGCACAGTGCAGCAGATCAGGGGGAAGAAGAAAAAAAAGGTCAAATGATTCTGACTCAGTGGACGCCAGCGATCAAGAAAGAAGGTGGAAAAGTGCTGAATACTTGTATGATATAATGCTAAAAATAAATAAATATAAATACTGTAGCCCAATATTGGAACTGTTTAATATAGACATGAAGGCTGTTCCTTCATGTCTATATTATTCCAGGAAGAAAATTCCTGATTACCAAATGGAGCCATTTGCCAAAGAAAATCCTTGTATCAGACCAAAAGTACTTGTATGTACAAATTACTGACATGCATGTAAATGATACACACTACACAGGAACGGCTATCTGGAAATCAAAATTAAAAACCCACATTATCCAGAGAGGATCATGCTTAAATCAGCAAACACTAAGGTTTGCCATTGGACATTGATTCTGAAACCCTAAAAAGCCAACAATATGCCTTCTCAAGACTACAAAGAACGCTCCACAATATGAGCCTCACATTCACAAAAAAAAAACACCACCTCCCACGTAGTATATAATAAATATATTAATTGTGTCATCATATATTTTTTGTTACAAGTCAGCCTTGCTGGGTGGCAAATATGGATGGACTTCCACCATTGATAAATTGTTGCTTCCTTTTTTTTTTTGTCTGTTTAAGACTCAAACTTAATGGTTAATAACAATGTCACAGTAGCTGACAGATTTAAAGCTTAACAAAAGACAAGTTTGTAAGAACTACTTAACACTGCAGCTGATTAAATCTTGGCTGCGCTCCCGTGCTGCTGATTGCATGTGACAAATAAACTTCACAGTGCGGTAAGAAACAAAGTGGCACACATTGTGCAACATGCATCTAGCAGCTGTGATGGTTTACCTTGTGTCAAAGCCCCTGACGATGGCACCCATGGCCCGGGCAGCACCTGCAGCAGCCAGTCCAGCCACACCCCCTCCAATGATGAGCACCTTATACGCAAAAGTACAGGATGTAAAGTACCACTAAACAAAAATGTGGACAGGTTCCAGATGTGATGTGATAGCTTACCTTTGCAGGGGGGACTTTTCCTGCCGCAGTGATCTGACCAGTGAAAAAGCGTCCAAAGTGGTTCGCTGCCAGGACAACTGCTTTATATCTGCCGAAATAAACGAAAGCCTGTTAGTCACACGGAACACAACGACTCTGAACATGTATAAATAATCCACATAGAAGGAAAAAAACAGTCAGAGCAATGCTGAAATCTGATTGGGCAGATGCCACTGATTCATTTTTCTACAACAGCAGCTTTAACAATGGTGCAGCAAATAAACACATTAGAATAAGTTATCAAACCTATTTTACTACATTATAACACAAAATTGTTACCATACCATTAACATATAACCATTGTTATAGCGGAGCTCCCAAGCGGAATTGAGAGAAAAGCACGTAACCATAGAGGTGCTTTTGGAACGTCAAGAAAAACCTTTAATATCCATCCGTCCGTCCATCCCTCCGGCGTACGTGGACATGTGGGAACCCTCTGGAGATATTTCTCATGCCGGTTTATAACCATAGCAATGGGAATGAATGTCAGAGTAATGGTAACTATGAATTCTATGTGCCATATGCAGTAGATATCTTCGTTTTTCAGCTGTTAAAATAAACCATTACTGCCACGCAATGCATTATTCATTTGAATACATGATGGTGTTTCTGGTAAGTATAACGTGCTTACGGAAGTGAATCTATTCGGCGGACTCTCTCTACCTTCCGCTCATAGGGGAGCTCGCATTTGTTTTTCTACATTCTATTGATACTCGCTCGCACTCTTCCTCAAATAAATGATTTCTTCAAAATTTTGTAATTAATTGTTATTGATTCTGTCAGCAAATCATATATTTACAGTGCAAGCAATTCACAAACATCTAATTCTACTCTTGTGTTATTGAAATGTTCTCTAAACCTACAGTTTGTAAACAGTGTACTTTACGTGTAAAGACTAAGACTGCGTGTTTGGTTACCTCATTTTTATTCTCCTGTATAAACAAGTTATTATAAAATGAATTATTCTTGATATATGTAGGGAATGTGTACAGGGTTTGAGGCCAGGAAAATCATATGGGAGCTCTGCTTTTGGCGGTATCTCTATATTTGTTCTATAACTATTTTTAACATTTCTCTGTATGCATGTATGGAGGATGCGTCATACAAAAACATGCAAGTCTTTTTGTCAGGGTGGAATTTTCTTGAGAGTTGTACTTTTATTGGACTTAATTCACCAAAGGAGTCTCTAGTGTCTCTTTGCATCAGTCAGAGCTAAAGCTGTAGCTAAACCTTTCAGCATGGAAATTTTTCTTCTTTACAACAAGAACAAGAAAAAAGGCTAGCAATGCATCAACTGATTACATAACAGCTATAACGGAAGGAACAAATTTGTTCAACAGACAAATTGACAAAAAAAAATATATATATATATATATATGTATGTGTGTGTGTGTGTGTGTGTGTATGATGGGTCAGTCTTCAATAAACCTTTCACTGTCACCGTCACCACAGGCTTGCTCTTTAGGGATGTGCAGGGTTTGCAGAAGAAATGTTTCAATTCTTTTTTAAATTGGCTTTACTATGTTAAGCTGCTTTGCAACAATGTCAATTGTATAAAATCACTATACAAATAAAACTGAATTAAATTAAATAAACAATCAAAACTGTTGAAAACTTGCTGTGCTATATACTAGGGATGCAACAGTACAGTGTCCAGGTTTTGGTATACATCACTGTTTTGGGGCTCACGGTAACAGTATAGTTTAGGTATCTTCTAATTCTATTCTATTAATGCGTCATTAGCCCTGGTTTTATTTCAGCTGAGAGAATGATCTTTGAGCTTCCCGTCTTTGATTCGTATTTGCACACAGAGCGTTGTTTTGCTGGAAGAAAAGCTTGAAGAAATGCTTGTATGCATTCATCATGAGTATGCTCTCAGTATGCCAGGGGTGGAATTTAGCAAAACTAAGCTACTGGCCAACAGGACTAGTGAATATAGTTATGAAACTACTAGTCCTCCTTCATATTTACTGGTCAGGAATACTGTATCTTTCTTGCTAGCTAATTTCACTCGCCCTACAGATTTTTGACTCGCCACGGGCCAGCGGATTAATGTTCATTTCCACCTGTGTGTATGAAAACTACAAGCTGGAGAAAAGAGGGGAAGCAGCCAAACAGTGCAGAAATTTGTTCAATAACATACCGTATTATACCTCATAATTTTTTGGATATGCGCTGTTCTGGGAAAATGGAACGTCAGAGTGGAAGAGGTAACTCCAATTCAGTGATTATTATACTATAAACATCAAGACAGGGTTTTTATTCCTTTCATAATGCCTGAGACAGTGTAGAATAATTGGTACAGGACAGCGTCTCAGCCTTTTACAGAGAGGTAGAGAATGAAGTAATGTCTCCCAGGTATATTATTAAAGGTTCACCATGTAGTTAAAGAGGCTCAGAAAAGTCTCTGAGGAACTCACCCAGCGATGTTGGCCATGGAACTGAGGGCATCGTAGCCCTGAGCAATGGTAACACGAGGTACCTGGTCCATGGCCAGCACTGTGGCCTTCCGTTTAGCCAAAAGATCCATCAGCTCTGGGTTCTGAGCAGGGTAGATAAAGCTCAACACGGTGGCACCTTCCTTCATCAGTTCTGTCTCATGTACACCCAGAGCTGGGTTCAGCATGGGGGCACGAACCTGTGGCGTGAAAAAAAACAGGAGGTTAATTCATTATAATGCTTAAAATTAAATGGCAAAGCTAACACTACAGTTCCTTTGCAACCTGTGGAGTAATAGCCACATTTCAAAACAGACAGAAGCTAAAAAATTCTTAGAATTTAGACTCAGTAAAAAATTATTTGGTCAACACTGTCATGACATACAGCCATGCAAAACTGTATTCAGATCTACAGTCACTCAAGGAGTACATCGAAATATGTGATAATGAATCATGTTAACAGTCATCACCAACTGGATCAAAATATATATATATATATATATTTTTTATCCTCCCAAATTTGTGTGTGTGAAAATGAGAAATTTTTATGAAATAAAAAGTGGGTGGGGCTCATTTTTCTCAGTCCAGTCCAGCAGAAGCCATTATACCAGGAAAAAAAACCATAATCAACATGCAAAGGCCAATCCATGCAAGAAAAACCTGACCAATGAGTTAAAGTCAATCCACAGAGCACGCAAAAGCCGATAAAAACGTGCAGGAGCTATTGTGTCTAACTCTAGGATTGGATAATACATCTGCAAGCTTGCAGTCTTAAACAAATTGCTTTTAATTAAGTGTGCTTATTAACTTTGCCCAGGAGGCTGTTTAATCCTTTGCTTGAGTGCTTGCTTGTCTTCAAAATTACACAAAAGGTTATGTGGAGATTTTCATGATATTTCTACCGGAAGTGGGGCTTCGGGCAAGGACTTTTAAAGGATTCTTTAACACAGTGAGGAATGAGGGACTGCAAGGCTTGGTGAAGTTTTGTGCTCTCTGAGTGCTCTTGTTAATATAATAGGCCATGCACGTTAGGATACTTGGGTTTAGCCTCTGTTTGAGCAGTTTATTACATTTCTGCTGGATATTTGATGCAACATACTTTCAGCCTCATGTTCTCCGTCATTAACGTAATAAAGTCTTCAGAGCAAGAAGGCCTGGGTTCGATTCCCGAGCTGGGGCATTTCAGTGTGGAGTTTGCGCGTTCTCCCATGTCTGCGTGGGTTTCCTCCGGGTACTCCGGTTTCCTACCACAGTCCAGAAACATGCACAGTAGGCTAATTGGTGGTTTCAAATCACCCCTAGGTCTAAGTGCGAATGGTTGCACGTGTGTATAGCCCTGCAATGGTCTGGCGAGCTGTCCGGGGTGTACCCCACCCTCGCCCAGAGTCAGCTGTGATAGGGTCCAGCCTCCCCGCTACCCTAATTAAGCGGCTTAGAAGATGAACGAATGAGGAGTAAAAGGATACACAGTACAAGTACCTGCACTGGTTAGGCATTCTAACCATTTTTACTCTTTCCATACATTAATGCCCACGCACCTTCACCACAATGTCAGAAGCGAGTACATCTTTGACTCCCTTGACGGTAGCTCCAGCCCTGGCATACAGCTCATCCGGGAACTTGGCTGCCTCTCCGGCACCAGACTCCACCACCACGTTGAAGCCCTGCTTGATGAGAGCATCCACCCCAGCGGGTGAGAGCGCCACCCGGAGCTCATTCTCGAAGATCTCTTTTGGAACACCAACGGTCAGCTGTTTGTATGGAATCCCTATAGAAAGAGAAAATGAGAACACGTTTGTTTCATGATTTGTTTTTAAATCATGATGGATATAGTTCAGCTGAGTTAATAAGAAGAGAGTTTGAGAAGAGAAGAGAGTTTGAGACTGAATGCTCCTTGGTTCGATTCCCGAAACAGTAGGAAAAATGCATAGCAGTGGGAGAAGCAGCAAGCTCCCCTTTCTCCACCTTAGCAAGGCACCTAATCACTAACTCTCTGGGCACCGCAGTGTGTCTGTCCACTGCTTTAAGTGTGAATGAGTCATTCTGGATAAGTCAAATGCAAAGCCTAAATTTCCCCTTTCGGGATAAATACAGTACGTCATCCATACTGGACAGACGCGTTAGAGAAAAACAGTTCCATAAAGGTGTGTTCACACCCCAGTTAAAATTTTTTGTTTAAAATACAACGAAATACAAGAAAAACAGACAAAAGCAAACTGTTTACTGGTTATATTTACACATTTTAACCATGACAGAGACGGTTCAGGTGAGCTGCAGACTTTTGAGCTGAAGGAGTAAACTCATTCAGAGGTTAACCAACATACTACACGAACAGAGAAGAAAATCGGCTCTGTAAAGGTGTATTTACACACTAACTCCAAATTTGATCATATGCTACAAGAATACCTTTTTTTTTTCTTTTTTCGGGATCTTAACAGTTTATTTTAAAGCGTGATAATGATGATGCTGCCTACTCGAATGCCAGTGACAAAACGGGACCGTGTCATTTTGATTCAGGCATTATACATTTGATCTATAATTCCGATCCAGCAGATGAACCAGATCACAACATTTACGTTTAGTATATTCTATTTAATGTTATTCATTTCATCCATCAGTGGTTGTAATGTTTTTAATGTTATAGCTGATCTTTGCTGTTTGCCGTTCCTCCGTGTGGATTGGCAGCATTTAAACTGTAATCATTGTTTAGTAACCGTTTCCAACAAGATGACGAACAACCCTTTTTCTCGGGGCCTCAGAAATCTCCTTTGGGCTTGTCCTGATATATTTGCACAGATGTGCTGTTCAGATAAAATACGCCATCCACTCAACACCTGAATGTCATTCCTCTGTCTAAAAATCACTGACTAAAGTTACCTTCAAACTAACTTCTAATCCAGAGGTGCATGTACTTCAACCACTTATAGATCTTTAAAATTGCATTATGTTTCCCAAGTATAATACTCTGTCTTGTTTGTATTATTTGGGTTTTCTTCATCTACTTTAAGGATCTGGGCGAAAATCTGATGTGGCTTCAAGTAGAACTGTATGTTATGTCATCGGAATTAAAACGCAAGCAAGCACTGGAAGATTTTCAAAACATAGCAATCCATAACGGCACCTAACAAACATTCTCCAGATCTGCGTAGTCCAAAACAGTCTGACAGTTTCTCCTCCTGCTGTCATGTCTCATCTGTCCCACCAAACACTTAACAATGTCAGACTAGGAGGACTACAATTAAGTCATAAAAAATACACAAAGGAAACGCTAATCACAAGGCCTTCAAGTTGAGAAGTGTCACCTTAAATGCACCTTTCACTTGAGCGACACCTGCGGAAAATCATGTGACTTTAATTACCCTGAGGTATTCCAGAAATCTCCGGCACTATATTCATTTCTCTCAAAAGCCAACGAATACACACAAGCTTTGCTCTGTTTCCTTGCATATAATATACAACATTTATTCATTAGCCAAACCATTGAATCCTATGAGTGTCACGGAGATTCTGAAGCCTATTTCAGCCGACTCAGGATGAAGGCAGCACACACCCCAAACGCCTCCCCAATCCATCGCCGGGTCTGCACATGCACACAACCACTCATATCTAGGGGCAATCTGTAAAATTTGTAACAGTTAATTAACCGAATGTGCAAGTCGTTAGCTAATCGAAGTTATGAAAACATATTTTAAATGTTAAAGCACAATCAGCGTTTTTTCGCTGTAGGATTTTCATAACACACAACCACAGCATGAGGAAAAAATTATGTAACAAATTAAAATAAGTTTAAAAAATTTAAATAAAAAAGAATTGCAGGAAATGATGAAAAATAACTGATAAGGTGTATAACATTTTCCTTAAACCAGGGGTGTCAAATCTCATTTTCACTGAAGGCCACATCACAAAATTTCTAGGTCCCCAACATATATTTCAAAAAGGGCATGAAATTAAATTTGCATGGCAAAATGGTTACTTAAGATATTTGTTCTCTTTTCATTTTTTTGCTTTCCTTTTCTGACAACACAATCTTTTTTGAGTCATGAATATGCTGCCACCAAGTGGAAGGATGATGAATTACGTTTCATAGTAATGGTTGATGAAAAGATTGTATGATAATCATATTCTTTAAAAGCTTTTGTGGGCCACATAAAATGAGTTGGCAGGACAGATTTAGCCCGCAGACCTTGAGTCTGACACCTGTGCTTTAAAGCTTCTCAAGGCTTCATCCAGCCATGCTTGGGTTTAATACCAATTTTGTTCACACACCCTGCGAAAAAAGCTCATGTCCGCTGCTTGTACTCGTGATCTTGTTCTTTCGGTCACCACCCAAAGCGGGGCAAGAACTCCTCCACTTGGGGCAGAGGGTGTACAAACGGCCTCGTACTTGGAGGTGCTGATTCTCATCCCGGACGCTTTACATTCAGCTGCGAATCTCCCCAGCGACAGCTGAAGGCCCCTCCTTGAATCGCAACCTTATCGTGGTGGAGGGGTTTACGTGTCCTAATGATCCCGGGAGCTATGTTTTCGGGGGCATTATGGCCCTGGTAGGGTCACCCGAGGCAAACAGGTCCAAGGTGAAGGTCCAGAAGACCCCTATGAGAGGAAAAAAACAACAACAAGCACTCCGTTTCCCTTGCCCGAATGCAAGTTACAGGGGTACCCCCAGAGCCAGGCCTGGAAGAAGGGCTTGAAGGCAAGCACCTAGTGGACGGGCTTCTGCCCATGGGGCCCAGCCAGGCCCAGCCCAAAGAGGAGGCATGGGTCCACTCTCCCATGGACCCACCACCTGTGGTTGAGAGATACCGACTAGGTAGCGTTGGGCTCACCTCGACATATAGCTTGGGCTCTGGAACCACCCATTTCGAGAGGGGCTAGACCTTGTTTCATTCTGGAGTTGCTCATAGGGAGAGGCGGCGAGCCGGTGTGGGCATCCTTCGTGCCCCCGTCTCGATGTCCACATGTTGGGGTTCTCCCCGGTTGAGGAAAGGGTAACCTCTCTCCGCCTCCAGGTGGGGGGATGGATCCTGACTGTTGTTTGTGCTTATACACCAAATGACAGTTCGGAGTACCCACCCTTTTTGGAGTTCCAGAGGTGTGCTAGAGGGCGCCCTTTCGGGGACTCCCTCGTCGTCCTGGGAGGCTTCAACGTCCATGTGGGCAAAAACAGTGTGACCTTTTTTTGTTGTTAAAATTCTATGCATGATTGACAGCAGGGAGAGGTCAATAGAACCTTTGAGGACAATGTAGAAGAGCAAAAAACACTGTCGCTATAATGTGTCAGTCTCAGAACGCACTGGCCTCACTCATAAGGTCAGAAATGACCCTGGCTTCAAACTCAGTGGATATGTTGCCAGAAATAACCATCCTCAGCTGTCAATACCATTTCTGCTCTGCTAGAAGAACACCTGTCATTAATAGCTTGTTTCTGGAACACACACAGTCACACACAGGAGCAGTCCCTGTACACAGAACTGTTCATTCATACATAGCCAGGGGTCACGTCACTGCACACAGGTGTGTGTATATGTGGAAGGGTTTCACGTCACTTTCGGTGATATTTCAGCCTTATCTCCACACAGGTAACAAAGATAAACACAGGACAGAGTGACATAGGTGACATGATGACCTTGACAAGGAAGTATAGCTGGTTGCAACTTAGTAGAGGACACAATGTAAAAATATATTACAAAAATTTACATTTTCATAAATAAAATAAATAAAAGAGAGAGAGAGAGGTAGAGAAAGAGGGGTCAATGACTTAAAAGAGGTTACAAAGAAAGCAGTTCATATTACATACATCATGGAAGCTGTAATACTTGAAGAACTGAGATGGTTTACCTAGGCTAGAGGAGCGCGCGAGAGCTTGGTGGGTCCTGAAGAAACGCACACATGGCACCTTGGCAGTTCGGACCGAAGACAGTCCAGTGAAGAGAGGGCTGGAGCAGCTGCTGGCAACCACACGCAGTACACTCGCCATTGGAGACACAAGGAGGAGCTGAGCAGCCGGTTCAACCCTCCTCCTGTACACACACAGAGTGAACTTAACCCTAGTGACCTATCCCAGCATGCCCTGCACACTCACAGTCACACCAACCCGAGCTCAGCAGATCCACCACGAGGTCAGACATTCATAAAACGCACACGTGTCTGCTTTCCCATGCCCTTGCACAGCCCATAGTGAAAGTCTCCAGCCAAGTTAAAGACGACGGTTCGAATAAGGGGAAAAAAAAAAAAAAAAAAGACAAAAGTTGGCTCAGAAGTGCTACCTAGGACAAGGTCACACATTCAGGGGATTCATGATATCAGTGTAAGATAATTACACTATAAAACATTTTATAGACTCTGCAGTTTAGAACTCCTGATCTGCCCTTGTGGAAAATTCCAGCCATACTTGAACTTTTTTTTCCCCCGTCCTTAGGATCAGTTTTCTATTTTCTATATAGAATTACTCAGAATTAATTTTAAACAAAATAAATAAAATAGTGCTTTATAGATCCTTTCAGAATAGCACTTTATTGAAATTACTTTGTTACAGCAGCAGCACCCAACCAACACCAAACACATATTCAATTAAAAAGGAAAATAAAGAATTAAAAAAAATTTAAAAGACACAATTATTCTAAATATTCAGATTATACAGGGTGTCACATAGTGCAGGATGACATGGTCTACAAATGTGCCCTTTCTTTTCCCTTTGTCCAAAAAATCCCACAGCATTGAATCAATCCCAGGATTATTTTCATACCAAACATGTAATAAGTATTTTTTTTTTTAAATGAAGGCCTGGAACGTTTAAAACTAAAAGTGTAATTACAAATTCAACCCTATAATATAGTGCACTGATTACAGAAGTGATTTAACTTGTTGGAAATAAGTGATTATTAAAAACAAAACAATGACCTCCACACAATCAGGTTATTTCCTTACGAGAATCTCACTCCCTGAACAAGAAATCTAACTAAAATTAAAAATAAATGCAACCAATAAGCTCACAAGTAAACAAAAACAGGAGGCTGGTGGAACTGGATCTGAGACCGGCTGTCTGTGCTGTTTACTCGGCTGCAGTCCTGCACGAGCGTCGCCGGTACACGGTGCTTTTAATGACCTTGACCAAATCAACCCGTTTGGATTGAAAGATAAAGTCGCCTGCAGGGGGTTTGTGCGAGTTTACACCGCGTTACCCGTGTAGGCGGGTTATAATGATGGAAATCAGACATGTTTTGATTTTAGTGTGCAGAGCTGAGCGCCATGAAGACACTCACACTCCTCCACAACAACCCCGCAGCTGCACACTAGCTTGCTACACTGCTAACTGCTAACGGATTCAAAAACCCATCCGAACCGTCCGCCTGAAAAGCCACGACAGAACTGTTTCATTCGGACCAGTTCGAGTTCCGAGTGGAAACACAACAAAAGCAGTAGGGTTTGATTAAAGGACGCCGGACTGAGGGACTAACCTTTAGTGCTGCACACAGAGCGGTGAAGCCTAACCTGCTACCGGAAGTACTGCTTCGGCTTCCCGGCTCGAATTCTATTGGCTGTTGCTTGGCCACGTCACCGATAAGCACCGCCTTCACAAATGTAAAGTTTAAAAAGAGCGGGATACTCTGGCTTTTATTCATTCATTCATTCATTCATTCATTCGTCTTTCTGGCTTTTTAGAGGAGATATCAGGTGTTTCTGTGGAGTTAAATCAGATTGGTTTGGTCTGAACTCTGTGTTTTTATCATGTGAGTTCCAGGAAACAGCTTCGGCTTTACCGGCTAATAAGTTTGGTTGCAGACAAGAAAGAAAGCTGATGATGTTCCTGCTAAAAACTCGAGCTGTTTAAAGCACAGCTGTGTGCTGGATATAGGACACTTTCCTAATTACTCACTAATTACAGGGAGTCGTTTCCTAATTACTCACTAATTACAGGGAGTCGTTTCCTAATTACTCACTAATTACAGGGAGTCATTTCCTAATTACAGGGAGTCATTTCCTAATTACTGACTAATTACAGGGAGTCATTTCCTAATTACAGGGAGTCATTTCCTAATTACAGGGAGTCGTTTCCTAATTACTCACTAATTACAGGGAGTCGTTTCCTAATTACAGGGAGTCGTTTCCTAATTACAGGGAGTAATTTCCTAATTACAGGGAGTCGTTTCCTAATTACTCACTAATTACAGGGAGTCGTTTCCTAATTACAGGGAGAAGCTTCCTAACTACTGACTAATTACAGGGAGTCGTTTCCTAATTACAGGGAGTAATTTCCTAATTACAGGGAGTCGTTTCCTAATTACTCACTAATTACAGGGAGTCGTTTCCTAATTACAGGGAG
>JAOUQZ010036457.1:0-14127 GCA_028564935.1 Neosilurus hyrtlii
AGGTAAACTTTACTACGACTCTGTCTTCATTGGCTCCGGTTTAACTTGGCGTTTAATCAGAGTTTCAACACACTGCATGAGAACGCTACAATTGGAATGATAACCACCTCATGGAAAAGAGAGAACACTTGGAGAGAACACTTTTCTACACTTCTAAATTAGCCATCCAACTGCAATCTTTCTGTGATGTTAAAATCTCTCAAGAAGAACCTTTGACAGACTTGGAAGCTCCTCCATCCCTCCCTGAGATTGAAGAAGAGATTAGAAAAGCTCTCCATTGGTCCAGACCGCATTCCCACTGAGCTCTTGAGAGTTGGTGGTCAACCTTTGCTAAAAGAACTACACAAGCTTCTACTCACCACCTGGGAAGAAGAGCGCATTTCTCAAGATTTTAAAGATGGGCATATAATACCTTTGTTAAAGAAAAACTGCCATTTCACATGCAGTAATTATACAGGGATTTAATTAATTTAAGTATTTAATTTAAGTAATTATACTCTTCTATCCACCTTTGGAAAACTGTTTGCTCAAGTCATACTTTACTGAATCTGGCCTATCATTGAACACCATCTACTTGAAGCCAAGTGCAGTTTCCAGAGTGGCCACTTAACCAATAACATGATACTTTGTATGCGTCAAAAATGTGAGCAGGATCAAGAGTTGCAAGTCAGATTCATAGATCTAGATCTTTTGACTGCATTGACACAACTCTCAGGTGCTCTGTCCTGCAGAAGACTGATATATCTCCTAAAGTTGTCAACATTATTAGTTTCCATAATTCCATGATGGTATGCGTGGCAAAGTCTACATCAGAGGTGAATTCACTAACCCTTTCGACATCACCTGTGGTATAAAAGATGGATGCATCCTAGCCCCATTGCTGTCTATCATGTTATTTACATATATTCTTAAATATGTTCACAAGACACTACCTGATCTTGATGTAGACATATGTTACAAAATGGATGGCAATCTCTTCAATCTTCACTGCCTGAAGTCAAAATCTTGCTTGGTAAGGAGGCTCAGTGGCTTCTTATATGTGGACAATGCCCCAATCTGCACATCATTAGTGGATTCACTTCAGCTATCACACCAAACGAGACCTGTAAAGCATTAGAATTTACCACTAGTAAGTCGAAGACCAAATTCGTGCATGCAAATTCACAAAATGCTGTTTCTGCTTTGGTTCTCATTGACAACTGTAAATTGAAGACCACACAATGCTTTTCATATCTAGGGAGTGACTTTGCTGGCAGGGGTGACCTGTTGCCTGAAATCAAGAAGAGAATCCATCATGCTTCCAACTCTTCTTTACGGGAGTGAGACATGGCTTGCTCTTGCAAGACAAATGTAATTACTTGAAGTGTTTCACAAGCGCTTCTCAACATCAAGTGATGGTAACACAACAGTAATGCAGAAGTTCTGAGACACTTTGGCTCAATCACTATTGAGACCCTTATCAGAAGCAGTAGACTCAGAAAGGTCACGCCTGTAGAAGAGACAACTGTCAGATGCCCAAACATCTGTTGTTTGGTAAGCTGGTCAATGGAGTTTGACCTAGAGGCCACTCCAAAAAACGCTGGATAGACTGCGCAAAGGACAACTTAAAAGTGTTTGGCATCATGATAGAGAATGACAAGAGGTGATATTGGACTCAAAACTGGAGGTGGGGGTGTGTGAGAGGAGTGGACCCTTGCATTCAGTAGAATACAAATGTGGTTTGGACAAAAATATTTATAGTGGTGCTTGAAAGTTTGTGAACCCTTTAGAATTTTATACTTTTTTGCATATGATCTAAGACAACATTAGATTATCAAGTCCTAAAAGTAGACAAAGAGAACCCAGTTAAATAAATGACAAAAATATTTCAATTGGTTATTTATTTAATGAGGAAAATGATCCAATATTACATATCTGTAAGTGGCAAAAGTATATGAACCTTTGATATTAGTATCTGGTGTGACCCCCTTTTGCAGCAATAATTGCAACTAAACATTTCCAATAACTGTTGTTCAGCCCTGCACATCGGCTTGGAGGAATTTAACCCATTTCTCCATACAGAGGGGTTTCAACTCTGGGATGTAAGTGGGTTTCCTTGCATGAACCACTTACTTCGGGTCCTTCCACAACATTCCACTTGGATTATGGTCATGACTTTGACTTGGCCATTCCAAAATGTTTACTTTATTCTTTGGTAGAATGACTTTTTCTAATTGCTTAGGATTGTTTTCTTGCTGCATGACAAACTTTCTCTTAAGATTCAGTGTATGGACAGATGTTCTGACATTTTCATTTACTATTTGTTGATAAAATGCATAATTCATTTTTGGTCTCATCCGTCCACAAGATATTTTTCCAATAGCCTTCTGGTTTGGCCATGTGATCTTTAGCAAACTGCCGCAGAGCAGCAGTGCATTTTTTATTTATGTTTTTGGAAAGCAGTGGCTTTCTTCTTGCAACCCTGCCATGCGCACAATTGTTGTTTAATGTTCTTCTGATGGTGGGCTAATGAATATTAAGCCAATATGAGAGAGCCCTTCAGTTGCATAGAAGTTACCTTGGGGTCCTTTGTGACCTTGCCAACTATTACACGGATTGCTCTTGGAGTGATCTTAGTTGGTTGACCATTCCTGGGGAGGGTAAAAATGGTCTTAAATTTCATCAATTTGTACACAGTCTGTCTTACTGTGGTTTGGTGGTGTCCAAACGCTTTGGAGATGGTTTTGTAACCTTAGCCAGGTGGGCATCAACAACCCTTTTGCTGAGGTCCTCAGATATCTCCTTTTTTGGACTGATTGGACTGATAAACAGCCACAAACATTATTTGACAATATGGCAGATCTGTGTTCTTTAAATCAAACATCTGGCTCTAATTTCAACTTCAATTTACCTGCTAATCCTAGAGATTCACAAACTTTTGCCACTCACTGATATAGAATATCGGATAATGTTCCTCAATTAATAAATGAACAAGTAAAATATGTTTGTCTCATTTATTTAACTAGGTTCTGTTTATCTACTTTTATAATTTGTGTGAAAAATCGCATGTTGCTTGAGATCATATTTATGTAGAAGGGTTCACAAACTTTTACAAACATTTTATATTTATATGTGTGTGTGTGTGTGTGTGTGTGTGTGTGTGCATATATACATATATGTATGTGCGTTGCTCATACTGGCATACTGGCATATTGGTCAGTCCTGCTTCTATTAAGGAGCAGTGATGAGGTCTGTCATTCATTAATTTTCTGAGCCACTTGATCCTAATTAGGGTTGCGGGGAGGCTGGCACCCATCTCAGCCGACTATGGGTATGGGCAGAGTACACCCTGGACAGCTCGCCAGACCGTCCCAGGGAACATTAAGTAATCTTTAAATTCAATTACATTACATCCCATCCACCTCTAAATTGTCCATCCACCTCCACCCAAACTTAGTCTTCAGATAGTTCTGAGCCCATGCAGATTGGCAGGACTCGAGAAGAAAGACTCAGAAGAAACAAGGCTGGCCCGGTTCGCCCAAAAGAGAAAGCCCACCCATAGATGAAGGAATATGGGTGGGTGGTGTAAATAAAACCAGTCCTCCTCACTTAATTTTACCAGCTGTTCTTCAAATGGGTACCCTACAATCTCCAGGAATTAGTCAACTCTGGGGCAGAACAAAACCTGCCAGATGCTAGCAAGGCTGTTGAAAAACAGATTGTTTGTCAAGGCAGAGAAATGGGAATTCCATATTCCCTCAGTCACATTCCTCTTTTACATCTTCCAGAGAGGGCAAGTGAAGACCAATCCTGAAAATATTAGGGCTGTCGCCGACTGGGCAATTCCTACCTCTCATAAATATCTTCAAATGGTTCTGGGTTTCGCCAACTTCTACCTTTGCTTCAGAACTCCAGTCAGGTAGTTGCACCACTCACCCAACTTACTTCTATCAAAACTCCCTTTTGTTGGTCCTCAGAAGCAGAGTCTGCATTTAAGCAGATCAAGGAGGGATTAATTTCGGTTCCAATATTTGTGCAACCGGACCCAGACAAGGAATTCATTGTGGAAATGGTGTTGGGACAGTCCTCTCTCAGCGCTCAGCCCAAGATGGAAAGCTCCATCCCTGCACCTTCTACTCCCATTGCCTGTCCCCAGTGGAACATAATTATGGTGTGGGAAATTGCGAGCTTTTAATAATTAAGCGTGCTCTAGAGGAGTGGAACATTTGTGTATCTGCCGGTGCGGGCCATGACACATTTCTTTTGAGATATTTTGGTGCACATCACTTTCCTGAGAAGACATCCAAAACCTTTGAACACCCTATACCATTCTGTACCCTACTTCTTGGTCTCAGGTAAAGGTGCTTGTGCCTGACCTACCTACAAGGCTTTGTTTTTGCTCTAGTATACTTTATCTGAGGATGCTTTGTGATAGATGTCTATACGCTCGGATATTTCTCTACAATCATTAACAAAAACAGACAACATCTAAATAAGAAGAGAGTGCAAGTGGGGGGCTCCTGCAACATCTTCAGGACCTGGAAACCTGTTAATTTCCCATGAAGGTAGGCCAGTAGTGGCTCAATATGAGCAAAATGCTTTATAGCTGACCAGATAGGGCACACCCCTGATTCTTTTTATAACTGCAGTTGGGTTGCTCAAACCCGATTTTATTATTTTATTTTATTGTATTATTGGATAAAAAATTAGTTATGATCAATATGATTGAAAGCCTTTTCCTGATCAAATGAAATAAGCCCTACAGCCATATCAGAACCATTACAGAGGTCCAGAATGCCTTGGACACACAAGAACTTGTACATCCTTGACCTGTCAGGAATGCAGTAAATTTGTTCTTTGTGCACCACACAATGTAGGTGATGTTTGATTCTTTTTGTTAAACATTTGGAAATTATCTTGTAGTCAGAGGTTAATGGAGCAACTGGTCTCTAATTCTTAAGTTTTGAGAGATCTCCCTTTTTGGAGCAGTGACAGCACTGCACACTGACATGTCACATGTAGAAAACTATACCTGGTGCTTTCACCAAACACATCATAGAAATCATCCTCTATAAGGCTTCAGAAATGCTTGATGTCCTGAGCAGAGCTGACTGACTGTGGTTGAACGTTCCTCTGGTGTAATCACAAAAAGTGTGTCCAGGGCAGATCTAGAGCCAGTGTCCAGTTAAAAAAGTCTTTAATGTAGAAGTTCAACACATCTTGGGTCTCAGTTTTCTACTGTGTAGAAAGCAGATTAGAAGTCCACAGCAAGTTTTGTTCATGTCTCTATCAGTGGTTACTTTTCCATTGGGAAGATGAAGACAAGTCAAGTGTTTGTATTGTACAATGACATGTTCTAGATTGAAGAAGAAGGTAGTTGGTGTGCCCATGTCCACAACCGACTTGAAATGAGATTTCACCAGGGTCTCCTTGGTTCTCTCTTTTGTAGGACCTCATGGCAACACAGGTCATGCTTATTAGTCAGGTCTAACTCTAAGCTCTTGCCTTTCCCCAAAGCTGTGATAATTTGTTTTGTCCTGACACTTGCATGTGTGGTGTACTATGACTTCCTGACATCCCACCACTTAGTTTTGATAAAGGTTTTTTTTTTACTTTTTTTTTTTTTTTTTACTTTTTGAGATATAACTATTCTCAAGTTCAACATTTGGAGCAGAAACATTTTTAAAATAAAACCCAGTCCCTTTGATTTCAGTTTTAAATAGTATCTGCTTGGGGTCATGTGATGGTGGCCTAGGAGCTGGTTGATTTTACGGGAGCGCCGCCAATGCCCTTCATATATTTAACATTCTATCTGAAACTGTGTTATTTATTTACTGTATTTATTTTTTTAATGCCAGTGCAGTAGTATGACTCTTGAAAAATTCTGTAAAAAACAACTCTAATCAGCCAATCATCAACACGGCTACAGAGCTAGCTCAACATGGTAGCGAGCAAGAGGAAGACGCGAGAAGACATAACTTGAGCCTGGTCTTGCCAGGGCACTGGACGTGATGACTACTATACTAATTGGGGTTACTAATCACACTACCGAGCTGAAGAGGGCTAATGACTGTTTGGATGAAGCTGAGGCTGATACTACAGCTTTAAACCAATAATGAGCTACAAGCTAACAGAATAGTTGCCCTGGAGAGAAAAGCTGAATCCCTCCTTGACCACATAAATGACCTGGAGAATAGAGGGTGGCAGAAAAATATGTGCATCCTCAATCTGCCTGAGAACATGGAGGGGAGGAATGCTTTCGCTCTATTTGAACATTGGCTACTAGATTTTCTCAGCGTGGATGCTAAAGAGAGCCGAGTTAAGCTAAAGAGGGCTCACCGTTCCCTGGTACCCAGGCCTGGCTCCGACCAGCAGCCATGTCCATTCATCATTCAGTTCCACACATTCCTGGACAAGCTGTAGATATTGTTCTGGACATAAAAAAAAAATCCTTCTACTTGCCGGCTTTAGTACGCAAAGCTACAGATCTGATCTTTGCAAGCAGTGCTGCATGCCAGGAATGATAGATTCTCTGACCATATGAGAGCTAATTTTAGACAATGGGCCATACACACTGGTGACTATAATCTTTTATGCTTCATCTTACATAAATGATTGATTATCATAGTACACGTTAAAGTGTCCACCATGCTTAATTATAAACCAGTGTTCATTTAGTTTAAGTTCAATTTGTTTAAGTGATGATGTTTTACATTTAGATTTTAGGTGATTTATACATTTCCATTTAATTTGGAAATTTATGTTAATCATGTAATAACTGGATGTTGCTATGAATTCCAGTCTACTTCTATCACTTGCTTTGCTTGTACATGGTGTAAGAAACACACTAGGCCACAGGAGAGATGCCCCATAGAACAACAACCTCCCTGCAACCTGGGAAAGGGCCCCAAAATTTTATTTTCATTTTATTTTCTTTCACCATCTCTTATTCAACATGTATAGCTTCTTACCTCTGTGGTTTCATATGTTCTTGTTTTGTGTTATTTGTTGTTCATGCTCAGTATTACTCCCTGACATTCAGTGTATCACATCATACAGTATCTGGATAAACTAACCAGAAACCTGTACCTAGAGTCAGTACAACATAATATAGGCAGTATACAATGGCATTTCTGGACATCTGTATAGATGCTCACCTCAGTTCACTGTATTTGTCAATAGAATGATCCCACTTAATAGTTTCAAACTGTGTTCAGTATTAGAGGTTTCAGGGGAAATATAAAGCAGAGGAAGGCTTATTCTATGAAAAGGAAGATGATTGATGTGGCTCTACTACAGGAGTCCCACGTAGAGGACAATGAGCATCTCAAACTTAAATATGGTTGGGTTGGCCAGGTGTATTTCTCCTCTTTTACTACCAGTAGCAGGGGAGTAGATATACTGATGCATAAGAATCTGCCATTTCAACTAAAAAATGTACAAAAGACAGATATAGAAGATTTGTGACTATCAATGGCTTCCTACATGGCATTGGAATTACTATTGTAAAACTTTATTGTCCACCTAACTATTCTCCAGATTTCCTAACTAAAGCATTCTCAGAATCCGATGAGATATCTTCACTGATGGCTTTGGTGGGAGGAGAGTTCAATGGTCTACTTAATACTCTACTTGATAGACTCCCCCCATGACATTCATCTCCTTCAAATTAGGCTAGAGCCCTCCTTAGTGACTTGTGAGGAAATCAGTCTGGCTCATCTATGGCGAACATTACATCCGATAGAGATTTCACATTTCTAAAAAAACCCCAACCAAGTGCCACACACAGTTTAATTATGTTTTGTACCCCAGTTGGTGATGCAATCTGTAGTTTCCTGCTCAATAGGCAGCATTGAGGTTAGTGATCATGCTATTTTCTTTCTTGAATTATCTCTTGATGTAGAATCTGTGAAAACTAAATGCTGGAGTTTTGACACTTGTCTCTTGAAAGATGATAAATTTATCTGAAAAGTGAATTGAAGATATTTTTGTTTATTAATTCTCAATCTACTAGCAACTTATCCCTACTGTGGGAAACTGCCAAAGCAGATATTTCAGGGGTATAATTATAGCCTACTCAGCCTTGAAAAAGAAAGAAAAACAAACAAAAAGAATGCAGATGAAAAATGCACAATACTCAACATCAGACCCATTACTGTTACAGAGAAAATATGCTTTGGATGCTTTGCTAAACAGGTGGACTAAGAGTGCTCTCCTCTTCTATAGCAAAGGCTATGTTTTGCCTTTTTTCTATACTGTATTAATCTCACAAGGGAAATTATTGCCTCAGCATTTAACCCATCCAACATGAGCACACACACACACACACACACACACACACACACACACACACACACACACACACACACAGGTAAACATGAGCACACACACTCGGAGCAGTGGGCCACACATTGGGGCACCTGGATAGCAGTTGGGGGTTAAGTGCCTGCTGGTTCAAGAATTGGTCCCAAAGCGGCTTCTATAACTATTAGGCTATGGCTGCCACTCTGGATATGGGGATACGCCTAGTAAGTACTTATCTCATTTGACCAAAAAAGAGACCCTCTAGTGATTTTAGACACAAATGGTTCCCGTCAATTTGATAACAACAACATTAATAACACAAAGGTTATTAGGAAGGGCATGTTATAAGCACTCAAAGGCCTGCAGTCAGGCAAGGCACCAGGGCCTGACGGTCTGAGCAGTGAATTTTATAGAATTTCAAGATATACTTATAGATCCCTTCCTAGAAATGTTGGAACCCTTTTTTATCATTGGTAGCCTCCCCCACTATATAGAGAAGCCGATATTACATTAATTCTGCAAAAAGGAATGTCCCCTGAGGACTGTTCAGCGTACAGGCCTATTGCTCACTATCGCACACTTTTTCCATTCGCCAGAGTGTTAATGATTATCACCTGTACCTCATTTCCCTGCACTAATTAGGTTCCCTTTATAAACTCCCATAACATTCTTTCTAGGGTCTAGCCTTGTTGGAGCTGTGAGCTGTCCAAGCTACTCCTTCTCACGATTTCATACTCTATCATGATTACTTACCCATTGATGCAGCGCAGGTCAGATTCCCTCGCCTGTATTCAGCTATCCCGTCTCATCTTCTGCAGCCTTCAATCTCCATCAAAACTTCTCCTGAGGTTTTCCCTGTTTCCTGGTTCTGTGTATCTCCTTCACATTTGTTTTTGTTAGCCCGTCGTGGCTTGTTTTGTTTTCCTTATTAAGTGTGTTTTTATTTCACGTGGCTCCAGAAGCCCATTTGAATATCACTTATAAATAAAGATTTAAAAAGTATGTCTGACATAACAGTCAGACACAGGAAATTAATATCATGGTAATTTTGCTGGATGCAGAATAAGCCTTTGACCGTGTTGAATGGTTGGCAATGGTTATTTGCTGGAGACTGAAAGTTCTGTTCCACATCTTGTTGAACCCTTTTGGGTTACCAAATCAATTTCTCAAAATCCTTAGCTATGCCAGTGGGAAGCCTTAGAGATAGAACTAACACATTACCCTAATTTCCTTCTCAATGATCCCCTACAGGGTTTGTGTACCTAAGCATTTACATCACCTCTTTTTTTCATGAAATGTTTGAGGCTAATTTTAACCCCCTCCTAGACTCCATAAGGAAGGACCTGAACAAATGGGCTCCTCTTCTACTATTATTGCTTTTTATGATTAAAATGTCTATTTTGCCAAGCTTACTATACTCCCTTCACATGATCCCTTTTCTTCTGTCAAGCAAGGTACTGAAGTTCCTTGTCATATTTTAGGATGATTAAAGGAATTTGAATACGTATCCTAAAGATTGTTTTATTGACAGATGTTTACAGACCAGTGGTGCCATTTTAACAGAACTGGTGATTTTTTTTAAATGCCAGAGTTCACACTCTAGCACTTAATTTAGTACAAAAGGAGGACAGTTTGAAATAGTCTTCTTGCAGAAGAGGTAAACAATGGTGAAACATTTATTTGCCTTTTGTTTATAACTTTTTCATTCACATTCAGTTGAATAATAGGGTTTATTATTTAGGGGTAGACCCTAAATTATCAAAATCAATTTTTCTCCAGCTTTAAGGAAGACATCTGCCACCATTACACTGTCTTCATGTACACACCTGAAACCACATCATGGAGATATATCAGGAGGGTCTTTCCATCTCCCCTACACCTCACGAGAACAAACAAAACTGCACAGACTCAACAACTCACACAATCCAAAGAGAAAAATATGATCAGGTATCCACTCTCACCACTCCTAGCTTTCAGATTCTGTACAAACCACTCCCATCTACCACCTCTCAGAATGCATCAAAGGGAAAGAGAGAGAGAGAGAGAGAGAGAGACAGAAGGAGAGAGGCCTTGTGCCTTTCTCCCACCTTGGCCCCAGGATCCACCTCAGGTCAGCCAAGAGGGTTTTGGAGCTTCCCCCTCTACAAACACAGCATGGCCCATAGTCTATTCAACTGACATGACTGTGCCTCAGGGTAAATATGTTCAGCATGTGACTGCAGTCTGTTTATTACTACATGAGCAAAGACCTTCCCGACAGCACTGAGCAGGGAGAGTCTACTATAATTTAAGAAGTCACTGTGGTTGCCCTTGTTCTTGTTAGTGTACCTCATCTCCTGCAACTTCTCCTCATCTTTCCTGCACTGTAGCAGGAGCTGATGCAGGTGGTGGACGGTAGACAGAGAGAAAGAGAGACAGTTCAGAAAAAAACAATACCATGCAGTTGTGGTTCCTCAGCCCCCACCATCAATGTCTCATTTCTGGAGGAATTTTTTCAGGGTGTTCTTGTAGCAAAGTTTTCGCCATCCTCTTGGTTGATGGCCCTCTGTTAGCTCACCATAAAAAAAAGCTCCTTTGGTATCCTTTTATTTAGCATGCCCATGAGATGTCCAGACCATCTTAACTGGGACTGTGTATTTATGCTTGGCATCGGGCTTGCAAAAGTACCTTCACAATTGAGACTCGAATGTACCATTTGATGTTCAAGATAAGTCAGAGGTGAAACTGATCTAGTAGCTTGATATGCCTATGGCAGAAAGGGCAGGACTCATATCCAAACAGCAATACAGCTCAATGTGGCAGACTACTGCTCTGTATACAGCACACTTCATGTCCAGTTTCAAGCCCCTTTCACTTCATCTGCCATAGAAAGCACTTGCCTTAGCAATGCGGTTGAATACCTCATTATTGAGACTGTGTGAAGAGGATGGACTGCTTCCAAGGCAGGTATAGGAGTCAATATTGTTAAGGGCCTTGCTGTTGATCTTTGTTTGATTGTTTGTTAAATTTCAACTCTGCCATTGCACCTGTCACCTCATTCTCCCTGGGTGGGTCATCAAGGTCCATGTGTAAGGATCTTGCTGGGATCTTTTCAATGACTCTGGGGTTTTCTTCTATCTCTCATTTGGTGAAGGTAACTTGTTCCAGGCATTTTAAGAGTTCATTCTGTAAGGCAACTGTTATGGCAGGCTTTTTTTTTTTTTTGAGGTTTCTTGCCTTTGTGCCTTCATTTTCTTCACACCAGAAGGTTCACCTTTGATTTGATGCCAATGCTTCTATCTTGGATGTATTCGGTTGGTTTTGTAAGCATTGTTTATTTGGAAGAATGCATATGTGATTGGGGAGATTGTGCTGGGAGCATAGTGACAGAGGACATTTTCGATTTAAGTTCTCATGACCAATACTATGCTGAGCAAAAATACAAGCCCATGCTGTATGATTTGTAACGATTCTTGCACTTATCACCTGCACTTACACTGTGTACATCTTCATCAGTCTGTTGGTAGAAAACTTTGTTTTCATCTTCTCATCCTGAAAGCCCCTAGCTATACAAATAATGGAATTGAATTGAATTCAATGATTCTGTCATTGATGCCCTGCGGCTGTGACTTAAGTTGAAAGATGAGAGTGGTTCTACCCGCAAACTGCCTTCCTTTCAGGTTTGCGACCTGACCAGTACATAGTATGTCCTGATCCAACCCTGCTTAATTGACCCTTGTCTAAAAATATCGTCCCAAGAGGGTAGCATTGTCAATTTTGTGTCTTTGGAGCTCTTGTGTTACTGAGGTGATTTTTCTTTCCGATCAGTTGGCCTCTTTTTGATCTAGGAGAGTTTGCATGTTTCAAAGCAATGAAAATCAAGGTTTAGCAGTCCATTTATATTGGCAGTAGCCTGTCCGAACCCAGAGATTCTTAGCAGAGCTCATTCCCTGTTTGCCCACTACCTTGAACAGTGGTTTCAGAGCTGCTGGGGTAGGCAATTCTTTTCCTATTTCTGTCATGTTTGTTGGTGCTAGGTGGCATGCACATATGTAAGTTACTCAGTACCTTTCACCTTCTTTTCACAAGTCCAGCACAAACAAAGGTTAGACAGCTGTTCTCATAGGAGATGCAGACAAATGAACAGTAGATGGCAAGGCCCAGCATATGGCCAAAACCATAACAAGTGCTCTGTGGCAAATCCATTTATGCAGTACGTGGCTATGGGAATTTTTGTCTGGGTTTGCTCCTATAGCCATTCCCTACCCAAGGGGTAAAACACAATGCAGTGGAGACAGACGCAGGTCGTTATGTAGGATGCAGGTTGTTATGTAGGACTTGCCCCCCTCCCTAACTGTCAACATGCCACTGTGTCAAGCTTAAAGTGGTAGTTGAGAATTTGTGAACCCTTTTGAGTTTTCTATATTTCTATATTTCTGCTTAAATATTAATTTAAACAACATCAGATTTTCACTTGATGAGAGCCTATCAGTGGATAAATAGAACCCAATAAACATTCACTCACTCATTTGTCAAAGTGCTTAATAACAAAAGAGATTAAGACAGGCTGGAGCCAGTCCATCACAGGGTCAACACACAAAACCAATCATACTCACACCTATGGGGAATTTGGAACAGCCACTAAGCCTAATGTGCATGTGATTTGATTGTGCAAGGTAGCATACCCAGAGGAAACCCCCTTAGGCATGGGGACAACATGCAAATTTCACAGAAATGCCCTTGCTGAGCCCAAGACTCAAACCCAGGATTTTCTTGCTGTGAGGCAGATGTGGTAACCACTATGCTACCAAGCTACTCCAGCAGATAAATTTGAATTTGGCATTAGAGTCTGTGTTTTCAATCAGTTGGATGACGGTCAAGTGTAGGTAAGCATCATGTTTTATTTAAAGAACAGATATCTGACAAGGTCCCTGCAATGGCCTGGCGAGCTGTCCAGGGTGTACCCCGCCCTCGCCCAGAGTCAGCTGAGATGGTCGCCAGCCTCCCAGCGACCCTAATTAGGAATAAGAGGTTTAGAAAATGAATGAATGAATATCTGACAAAGTTTGACCTTTACACACTCCTCCTTCTTGTAAGATGTCACATGGCATGGGCAGACCAATTAGTAATGGAATTCAAGAGGCTGGTCTCTGTAAATCTTTGTTCTTCAAAAAAAGTCCCGTCAGCATGTCACATGACCTACACACTCTGAGATGATATCACAGAGGCACTAACACCCTGGAACATCCCAACCACAAAGCATCTAGTTTGGAAATGTGGTTGAAAATATTTATTTTAACATTGTCAAGAGACATGTTAATATTATCATGAACTCTTGCTTGTCTTCAGAGCTTCTGCAAAACTGTGCATGCACCTGTTGATTTCACATTTTGCCTCATTACTTTGTCTGTATACAAAGACACTTATGCACTTGTGCTAAAGTATTGTCAGCATTATCCTTACCTGAATTACCTATCGTTGTTCCCATTTTGCTTTATCTATATATTTTACTCTGCTTTTTTTTGCTTACCAGGATTCATTGATTGCCTTTGACTGTTTTGCCACTTGATGGTTTTACTGTTTTGAGCCTGCTTGCCCATTTGGACTTAGTTGCTGTAATGAGGACATGCTAACCACTGGGCCACCATGCCACCAATAGATACGATTTCAAGGTAAAAAAAATAAAAAATAAAAAATAAAAAAGATGGTGATATATGCTATTATCTGGTGCAGCGGTCATAAACACTTGAGTGCAGAGTTAACAAATGGTTTCAGAACGTCATTGTGGCCTAATCCATTTTATGTCCAACAGATAATATTTCATTCATTCATTCGTTTTCTATACTGCTTATTCCTAATTAGGGT